>JANHAO010011278.1:0-17093 GCA_026873985.1 Saraca asoca | reverse complement strand
AAGGAGAAGAAATGACAAACAATTGAATGCAGAATGGAATATCAAGATCTCAACATAAATCTTCAAGTCTGTCAACCCTTAGACTGATTACAAAGTTTAGTCTTCCATGGAAGGCAAAAAACTACAAAGAAAAGAAAAGAAAAATGTGCTACACTACTACTAGAACTCTTTGAAAACTATTTGAAAAACTGAACAAAAAAACTCAACTAAAAGAGCTTTGCTCAAACCAAGAGAAGCTAACTGCATGGTTGGTGAGTAGGTAATGATTGCTGGTGTCTGGTTGCTTGCTGCCACTCTTCTTATGTGTTTTGAGCTATTACAGGCTGCATTCTCTAGTTTTCCACTATCTTAATGACTTCCAGCTAGTTGAGTGTGAGCTGGTGAAAGAGATGATCCATTGGGCTCAAGTTTTATGTCAATTGGAGGCCTTAAAACCAAATTTTGCAGAGGCCCAACTCGCATCAATTCTACCTCTTTGTTGTAGCTCATTTTTCACGCCCATAATGATCTATTTAGCTCTAGAAGTCTACATAAGAAATGTGGCTTTATGTCTTAGCTTCCATTTGGGCTTAGCTTGACTTGATTGGACTTCTATAACTCTAGATATTGTCTGATTAGTACATAAAGGTCAAGCTACCTGAGACAGTATTCTAGTCTTATTTTGAAATATAATTTTAGATATCCAATTGGGTGATTCAGCCCTGGAGTCTTCATGAAGTTTGTAGAGCTATGTCTTAGCTTTCCTACAAGACAAGAATCACATTAATTGGATAAGTGTAGCTCAAGTTATAACTAAAATACAAAAACTGCTCAAAATGGCCAAATTCTACAGAATTTCTTCTAATGAATCCAATTGACATCACACCATAAATATATGCTAACACAGTTGAAGTAAGTCAATTTTGAACCTTAAAAATCTTAGTGAGAGGTCAATTAAATGAGTGAAATATTTTGTTATCAAGAACCTATCTTAAAGTCAAAGCTTTCCACCATGCAAATTTTGACTCAAAACAAATTGGCACACCTTGTGGGACCCATGCAAGGTATTTCTAGTTTCTGACCTTATATGATCTCAAGAAGTTGTATGATTTTATTAAGTAATTTTGAAAATATGTTAATTGCAAGCTTTTAAAATGGCTTCAAAACAAACAAAAGCCTATTGATAATGAAAATGGTGGTAATAACATTGGTTTTGTTGAAAATATGGTTGATAACAATAATAAAAATATTACACATAGAAATAATCATAGTTAGAATCAAAACCAAAATAGATGAAACTAACATGAGATGTTGAGTAGAAATCAGAATGATAACAAAACTCAGTTGGGAATGGATCGCGAAACCATGGTGGACCTATACACGAGGGGCTAATGCCTTATGGCATGTTGTGCTTCCCACATATGGATAAAAAGTATCAAGGGAATTCCTCTAGTCTAAATCTTTGACCAATGTTAGAAAATAATGCTTTAAGCTAATAAAAAAATGAATCAAACATTAGAAAGGATGGAAACCCATCAAAACTATAACCAAAATAGCAATAATTTTCAAAACATCAATCATAATGACCACAACTACCATAATGAATGTTTGGGAGTAAAAAACATTGAAAATTTCCATAATATGGTTAGGTTAAAATATTTTAACATGGAGAAGAAAGAATATAGACTGATGACCAAATTAATGATAACGTATAGATCTCAACAAACTCAAACCATAACCTAACCTTTTTACAAAGATCGAAACAAAATATTCAATTCTCGGTCAAATAATTATTGAACCAAATAGGAGGACAGGGTGTTTGGTGCTTTTTCAGAATGGATAAATCAGATAGAGCCCCCAAGAGGATTTAAATTATCAAAATTTATCACATTTTTTGGTGAAGATAAACAATCAATAATCGAACATATAGCCAAATTCATTGCTAAGTGTCAAGAACTAATAGGAAATGAATATTTGAAAATGAAGTTTTTCCCCCTTTCTTTAACCAAATTGCTTTTGCCTAATATTTAGGTTTGCCACAAAATTCTATGCATTCCTAGGAATAATTGGAGAAATTATTCCATGGCCAATTCTATATAGGTGAGATGAGAATTAGTTTAATTAAGTTACTAAGTATAAAAATCACCTATGAAAAGTGCTAATGATTACCTATATCGGTTTAGACAAGTAAGGAGTCATTGTTTTACTCAAATAGTATAATTTGATATAGTAAAAATTGCTATGGTAGGCCTTGATTTTGTAATTAGAAAAAGACTAATAAATCAACAAATAATTGACATGTCTTAATTAGTCAAAAAAAGTAAGGCAAATTGAGCAACTGCAAAAAGAGAAGGAGAGAAGAATTAAGAAATTTCCTTTTAAAAAGGAAAAAGTAGCTTATGTAGAAAAAGAAGAAGTAGAGGACAAAAATGAAATATTTTTGGTTGAATTGAAGCTTGGCCTTCCATATGTGTGTCTTTTGTTGAAAAATATAGAAATAAAAAATAAAATGAGCAACATAAATAAGAAAAATTACTCTTTTGACATAAATAAGGTGGATCAAATTTTCAATATTTTGTTAAAAGACAAACAAATAAAATTGTATGATGGGCACAAGATTTTTACTAAGGAAGAAATCAAAGACAAAAAATACTATAGATATCACAATATATTTGGCCACACCACTAACAATTATGTATATCTTAGGGATATGATTGAAAAGACAATCAAACAAAGATGGCTTAAGGTTGTGGATAAAAGAAAAGAGATGGTCATAGACAAGGATCCTTTTTCAGCAAGTGCAAATTATGCTTAACCTTTAGAAATAAACAAAGTAAACATGGTAACCCTTTAGATGAATACAATGACCCTCAAAACTAAACAAATTCTTCAAAAGAATCAACATCGAAGGTGGGATAGTAAAGATGTGTCTATGATGTGAGAAGTATTATGATGAAGTGAGGTTTTTTCTCACAAATCTCAAAGAACAAGATTGAATAAACCCAAAAGAAAAAGAAAAAGCCAAAAGAACTACCTCAACTATGCAAAGAAGTATAATTGTTAGGAAGAAAGATAAAAGGAAAAAGAAGTCAAGAGAAGTTGAAAGAAAAAAGGAGATGAGAGGGAAGTTAGTCTTTGAAAGAATTGATTTTGACTATCAAAATCAATTGCACAAAAGGGATGAAAATTATCTCAACCGAACTCACGTACCTTAAGGTGATATACTAAAAGAAAAATGGTTAATAATGAACCATAATCAAGCACAAAAAACATGTATGGAAACCAAAGATTTTGAGAGGGCTTAATAAGTGGTACAATCCTAATTACCAACTGCCACCCTTGAAAAAAACTCAAAAACATCGAATGCAATGACAAACTACTTTCAATGAAACAAAAGATGAGTCAATACTTTGATCAGAAACCATCTGGTTCTAAAGAAACAAATGAAACTAAAAAAGAATAGACAGACTTGGCTAAACAATTAAAAACCAAAGGTTAAAAGATGGAAGTCATCATGGTCTACATTTTGCTAATGGACTTTTTGATAAACTTTGAGCAAGACTCACAGATGATTTGTAGGACAAAAATGACTACTAGAAGTTAGTCATATTAGACGAAAGCATTTATGCTTGTTTCAGAAGACTAATAGAAGATATGAAAGATCATTTACAATCCCTACACATAAAGGCACACGTCGATGGACATCCAATAAACCTTATCTTGGTTGATGGTGGCACATTGTAAATCTAATGCTCAAAGCAACTTTTGTCAAGTTTGGAATATGCACCAAAGATTTAGTGCCATCAAACATTATGGTATCAAACTTTAATAGAAAAATGTTAGCATTTGAAAGAGTTGTACTAGTTGACTTAAAAGTTGTCTCTGTATCCTGGAAGTTCCATCCAAATCAAGTTACAACCTATTGTTTGGTTAAAATTGGATTCATGTGGTTAGTGTGGTGCCATCAACTATTCACCAAAGGTCAATAATGTAGGCTAATGATGGCCATTTAGAACACATCTTCACTGATGATTGTCCATGTTATGTCCAACAGTGCAACACCAAAATTAAAATCTACAATTTATACATCAAACCCATAACGATGGAAAGAGATTTTGACCTAGAGACAGTAGGCATATGTATTCTAAGTTCATTAGGATTTTTTGTGATCCAAAGGCCATCAATTCAGGTTTGGCATGTGCGAACAATAAATGGCATATAATAGCAATTAGCTTAATTGTCAGCCTGCATGGTTGAGTGAAAAGGAGAGAAGATGCTCTTAGATTGTATTTATAATAATAGCCTACTTGGATTTCTTGATTCACTTTTAAGGCAAAAAGATAAGAAAATTGAAGCCTAAAACCCATTGGAGGAAGTGAATTTAGGATCTGGGAATAAGAAAAGGCTGACATTCATTAGTGCACTACTACCTGAAATTGAAAAATCCAAAATAGTTCAAGTATTGAAAGAATAAATTGACTATTTTGCATGAACTTACGAGAAAATGTTGGGACTAAGTTGAAATCTAGTCAAGCACAAGTTACCAATACAAGAAGGATTTTGGCCACAAAAATAGGCTGCCAAGCATTTTGCTTTTAAAGTGACCCATGAAATTAAGGAAGAAATTTAGAAACTGCTTAAGTTCAATTTCATACAAACCATAAGATATGTTGAATGGATGTCAAATGTAATTTTAGTAATGAAGAAAAATGGAAAACTTAAAATGTGTATTAATTTTAGAAACTTGAATGATGCAACTCTAAAGGACAAATACCCCATGCCAATAACTAACATGCTAATTGATTTTGCATTAGGACATATTGCCATAAGCTTCATGGATGGAAATGTTGAGTATAATCAAGTGTACATTGCAAAAGACAACATATCAAAAACAACATTTAGATGTCCTAGGGCAATAAGGCTATGAATACCATTTTTCATGATATGATTGGTAAAACTACCGAAGTTTATATTGATGATGTGATAGTCAAAGCTGAGTTGTACGAGGAACATATCCAAAATTTAATTCAAGTTTTTGAGCTAATGTGTCAGAACAATTTAAAAATAAACCCTTTAAAATGTGAATTTGGTGTATCTACAAGTAATTTTTTGGATTTCTTAGTCCATCAGAAAGGAATCAAGGTTGATAGGAATAAAGCCAAGGTAATTTTAGAAACTATTGCTCCTTCAAATAAGAAAGAATTATAGAGCTTCCTAGTAAGGTGAATTTATTCGGTTGAACAAGGATATTTTTGCCTTTACTCAAAGTAAAGACGGAGAGAAATTTTGTTGAAAGGAATGCCATCAATAGGCATTTGAAAAAATTCTGAGGTATCTGATGTCACTTCTGGTGATGTCATCCTTTATATTAGGAAAGCCACTTAAGCTTTATATGTCAGCTTCTAAAAATGTAATTGGTTGTTTTCTAACCCAAGATAACAAATAGATGTAGAAAGAGCTATATTTTATCTTTCTATAGTTTTAAATTTTGAAGAACAAAAATATTTGGCAATGAAGAAATTATGCTTATCTTTGCATTATTCTTGTACAAAATTGTGTTATTATTTGTTGCCAACTAATGTTCACATTATTGTAAAAATCAACATTTTAAAATAGATATTGTCAAAATCAATTATCCATGGATAAGTTGGAAAATGGGCACTGTCTCATTACAATATGTTTTGTTGAAAGCCATCAAAAGATACACAATCACCGATTTTGTAGTCAAACATCACAAAAAAAGTTCTAATTATATGGGCTTAAAACCCTGGACATTATATTTTGATAACTCCTATCATATAGGGGATTTAGGTATAGGAATTTTAATCATCACACTTTAATAGAAACCAATTAAATTTTTGTTTATGTTAAACAAAAAATATTCTAATAATGAAGTTGAATATGGAGCATTAATAGCTAGCCTAGAAATTCTACTAGATCAAGAAGTAAAGTGTGTCAAAATTTATGATGATTCATAGCTAGTCAAGAATTCACAAGAATATTAATATCTAAATACAAGGTTAGTGAAATATTTGGCAAAACATTTGAGCCCCTAAAAAGATTTGAAGATGCAATAATAAGATACATACCAGGGTGCCAAAATGAGAAAGCCAACAAATTGGCTCATGTTGCATCTAGGTATAAGATTAATAAAGATAAATTTGCCCAATCAATTCACTGACACACTTTCCTACAAACTTTTGAAACTAGAGAGTTATGTTGCAAAGAAACTACAACCATTACATCCATAAATTGGGGAATGCCATTAATATATTATTTGTCAAACCCTTCATGTTGGTTAGTTGAAGTGTATGGATAAGAGCTATCAAATTTATTCTGATAGATGAAGACATTTACTAGAAAGGTTTTGAAGCACTGTCGACATTAGTAGAAATACATGAAGGAATTTGTGGGTGCTCGTCAAGCTGGTATAAAAATGAAATGGATTCTTATTCAATGAGATTTCTATTGGCCCAACATGACCAAGGATTACAATGATTATGCAAAGGGTTGCAAAAAATCCCAAAAATATGGGCTAATTCAGAAAATACTAGTAGCTGGACTGAGTTATATAATAAAATCATAGCCATTCAAAGGATGATCAATAGATTTAATGAAGAAAATATACATATCATCCTTTAAAAGGTGTCACTTTATTTTAATGGCTATAGATTATTTTACTAAATGGTTTGAAGCTACAATATACAAAGAAGTAAAATAGTTTGATGTGATCAATTTTATGGAATGTTATATTGTATGTCGATTCAAATTACTTGAGACAATTATGAATGATTGTAGGATGATATTTACTGGTAGACAAATCAAAGAGTGTACTAAATTAAAGGGAATTAAAATGCTAGCTTTGATACCATATTATGCCCTAACCAAATGCTCAAGTAAAAGCTATAAATTATAAACATGATTAAGAAGCACATGGGATAGTATCCAAAGAACTAGCATAAAATACTTGACAATGCTCTACAAGCCATAAGAAATACTCCTAACAAGTCAATAATAGTTATGCCTTATAAGTTAGTACTTGGCCATGATGTCATCTTATTAGTCAAAGTGGCAATGCAATCTTCAAAAGTTTAGAAACAAAATTAACTATCTAAAAATGATTATCATGGTCTTATACTTAATGAATTGGAAGATCTGGAAGAAGAAAGGTGGCAAGCCTTGGATAATTTGGTTCTTAACAAAGAAAAATTGGCCAAGTTTTACAACAAATAATTGAGTGTCAAAAATTTTGACGTTGCATAATTGGTTTGGAAAGTCATACTACCTATACAAAAAATGTCGTAATATGCCAAATGGACCCCACATTGAGAAGGGCCATTTGAAATCATACACTCATTCGAAAATAGTTATAAGATAAGCCATGTAAATGAAATCATTAATGAAGTCATAAATTGTAAATATCTTCAAGTACAAGCCAAGCATCCATGAAATATACATTAAGCTAACTAAAAGAAAAAAATATTTGATAACAAGAATCAAACAGAATCTGACATCTTGAAATTTAGGTCAAACATCAACCTAAGCTTTCTCTATTATTGATTTGCTTCAATTCTTTATGACTGTGTTGGTTTATAGGTAGCACTAGCTTTATGAACTCGAGATGAGGTAATTTTGAGATTAGTAGGACATCTTTGACTTTCTTAAAGAATTAAGCTCTATCCTCATTAGTTGACTTCACTACCAAATCTAACTCAGATTGATTATCTTTGAGTCGATGAAGTTCTTCTTGTAAATATGTAGTCTTTGACTTTACCATTACAATTTGCTTCAATTTTCCATTAGCCAACTACTTCTTGATCAAAGTCTTCCTAGTTTCGATTGCTTACTTAGAGAATTGAACCATCTTTTTTTCTTACTGATAATTCTTGGAGGGTTCTATCAGTAATGGCATAATCCTTTACCTTTTCTAAGATTATAGGCACTTGTTCTTGAAAATTAAGGACAAATGATTTTAGGCCAACAATTATTTTGGCCTTAGAAGCACCTTATAGAGTTTATAAAGAAGCATGGTGAGCATCAAGCTAGTCAACCTTTAAAAGTGCACCTCCATGTCATTATGTAAAATGGTGTTTAAGATTTGGATGTCTTGTTTTATTTGTTCTTTTTACTAATGTCAACTTCCATAATACAAGAAGGGCCTTCCATTCTTGTTCCAATAGAGAAAGATGTGGAGAAAGTTTCACCTTCTTTTGAAAACAACAACTCTAATGCTGCTATCACCTTATTTGCCTGGTTGAAAAGGGAAAGTGCACTGACATCCAATATTTGAGTATCCTGATGAGGCAAAATAGTGGTTGGTGGGAGCTCCAGCACTGGTTATAATTGAGAGATGTGAGGGCCAATGACTATTTCATGGACTATAGAGGGTTGTCGACCATTCCAAATGAGACATGACATTAGTTATGTTTAAGTCTTGTACAACATATCAGCATCAAAGAAGCAAGAGAACAAAATGAAAAGAAAATGGAAACATTTGATATGTACCTTGGACTAAGTTGTGTTTTAAGTTGATACAGGAGGTATTTACAAAGTTGTACGAGGAAGGAGTGATGTAGTTTGTCCAAAAGCCATACTACTAATCTCTTTCAATTTAATAGTCCTATTCTTTCTAGGCTACTACTCATCTATTTGCCCACCACCTCTTTCTCAATAATTTAAGTATTGATCAAGTTAGATTTTGTTTTCCTTTAGTATTTCCTCTTCTTCTTCAAGGCTAGGTGTTCATCATCTGGGAACATAGCATTGGCTTTTTCATGTTTCTTTTGTACTTTATTAGTAATGGCTCCTATCATATTGTCGCCTCAGGCTATGCCAGGTATTTTGATTGAAATAGCAACTTTTATAGACAAACAGAACAAAATTAGTATGTAAAATTTGAAGAAAGTATAAAAAGTCAAACAAGCTACCTAAAGAACTCACCGGACAAGCCACTAGTAACTGAATGATGTCAACAAGACATGGGTGGTGATAGGCAACAACAATATAAGAGTGGGAATTTGGTATGACTAGTTTGGCTAAATCGAATAGAGCATTTAGTAAAGGTATGGGCTTCAGTTTAAGTAAACAAATGGTCATTTTTATTAAAGGGTCTCAACTATATGCTTTCCACTAAGAATGATGGCGACATTCGTAATGAGATTCTTTTTTCCTATTAAGGGTTTTGTTGACTTTAATAATAATGTACTTTGGGTGCTTATGGTCATATTCAATTTTATAATACTTTTTAAAAGCCATTATTTCAACAATATGCATACTTGCAATCATGAACAATGCTTTGGTAGTCTATACATTCACACAATGAGAAAGCTAGACAGAGACTGGTGCATCAAATTATAAATGAGTTTTAGAAGAACCGCCATTATGAGAATAATACAGTAAAGTAAGACATGGAGAAAATTTGTGTAGCTTAAATTGTGCCTATTTGGCCGAATTGGTCTCTTTAACAAGAGAATACTCAAGTGACTTCATAGTCCGTCCATGAAATTATTTGTTTAAGAGGATGACTAAGCACCCTTGTACTAAGCTATATTGATAGGCTAAAGTGTTTGGCAAAAGAAGTTTGACACCTAAAGTTGACTTTTGAGGGAAACTAGAGAATAAGTATTGGGGACATAAAAATTTAGACTAGACTTCAACACTACGACAATCAAATAGATCAGGATCAGAGGTAAACTAAATTGGGCCATAGGACCATGGGGACAACATAGATAGATACTGGGAAAGATGATCAATGTCAAAAAAGTAAAAAATGTAAAAAAATAGTCAAACAATTTCCTTAGTGTTTTAGACTTTAGGGTTTCAACTAGGGAAGTATGAAGAAGCTTTGGACTATTTGACAAGTTTCTATATTTTGAGTTGAAATCTTTCAAAAAAATGAAAGTTATATTGCAAGGCTACAATTAACCATAAATGAAAAATCCAAAAAAGGATCACCTAAATTAAAAACAGAATCATGATTCCTAAGGTGGTCTATGGCCAAGTTAATATTTTCAAATAGTTGAGCCAACACAAAAGGCTTTAATGCTAATTGTCAACCCTTTTGAAACAAAATCACCAAAGGCAAAAAAGAAGAAATAATTTTCAACAAGGAAACACAAAAAAAATACTTGTAGAGCTAATAAAGTAAAAAGTGATATGCTCACTATCAGAGATCAAAGAGTTAGGAGATCCTTGATCTATCAACAAGAATGTCGAGAAAGTAGAATTCTTAGCAAAAAAAAGGCATAAGTTAGAGAAAAATTTTTGCCAAAGGAAAAAGTGAGGCTAAAATAGTTTCACCATGTGGTTAAAGATTAGTGATAACTATAACATTAAAGAAGGAAGGACTTTTCATACTGTAAGGAACCTAAAGACTATTAGTGGAAGGTGACCAGAAATACAGGGCAGCCCCTATTACTAGAGGAAAACATTTCAAAGAAAACCTAGATAACTGGATTGTATCAAAAATACCTAATTTTTTTCTGAAGAAGTTCTTTCTCTAACTAAACTTTATCTAACCAATTTAGATACGTTGGAGATAGACTTGGAAAATTCTTAAAAATCCTAACATTCTTAGAAATCCATAGAGTGACAGGGATAAACCTAGATAATAATAAGGGTTTTTATATAAATAAGAAATCTAAGTCTGGTTTTCCATTAAAAAGAAGACCCAGATAGAAAAGTCATGATTTATTCTCATCAACATCAAACTTAGTAGAGGGTATAAATACCTTAAATTAGAGGATAAAAAGTGTTTTTGAAAAGGGATCTAGAACTTTTACAGCTCTAGATGCTTAAGAGGAAGATCTTGAAGTAGTGGCCAAGTTCTAATGAGAAATGAAGACTAAAGGAAGGAAGATTAGCACACAGGAATAAGAGTGGAAGAAATCAGGAATAATCTGTGCAAGTAAAAATAAAGTGAGCTCTAGAAGTTAAACAGGTTCCTTAAAAGGGAAGTGTTGACAATGGATTTTGATTCGATCCAAATTCGGCCAATGGAGGGGGTTCTTTGGGGACCCAAGCTATTTCCCGATTGTTAAGGCAATGAGAAGGTACTGAATGGCAGAGGATAGGGGAGGAAGAGAGAAACACACAGGAATTAACATGGTTTGGCTAAATCCGGGTGGCACCGGACCCTATGTCCACGAAGGTATTTTATTAGTGTGAAAGAAAGTTTATAGATTTTTACTATGGCTTCCTGCAGAGATTCTGCTAGTGTTCTCTCATGTGCCCTCTCCTTTTACAATGACTCTAGCCCCCCATTTATAGAAGCATGAAAGGGTACAAATGGGACTAAATTAACTATTTATCTATTACATCTAATATTAAATGTACAAGACTGTCTAGGGTACTAGAGACTGACTTTTGCAGGTTACTTTCTGTGGGTTGGACCTGATGGCTGTATTTGTAAAATGGCAATGCAAGTTGCATGTCATCTTTGTGATCTACCTTAGCGAGCTTCTGGCCAAGTGAGGTTGTGTTCCAGTGAGCTTGAGCTTGTTTGCTGAGAATGTCTTGGCTCACAACTTCGAGTTAGCTCGACCAGTGAGCACGAGTCTTCAGCAAGCTAAGGACTTTTGCACAGTAACCTCATGACTTGGTGAACTCATCCTTTTCATAGACCTGGCTCCTTCTGATCCTTTACCAGCCTGCTCTATAATGCCAAATTTGACTAGTAACACTAGCCTCCCAACTCTCAGTTCGCTTTACAGACTAGGAGTTGTCATTCCTTCTGGAAAGGTCTTCTTGGTCAATGTCTTCAGCACTCAGTCTATCGTGTAGTCACTTCAAACTTCACTTCACCTGAGCTAGACCATACTTTTTTCTAAGCATGATCTCTAGCCGTTGGCATGGCAATTTCATTTCTTTTAGACAGCCCAATTGAGGGTAACTAATTAGCCTTTGGGTCTTTCGACAGACTCAATTGGTCTATATAATGCTTATGAAGCTCTTCAGATCTCTCAACAGAGTGCTCTAATGGGTATCAAAGTTAAGTTCTCCATTTTTCTGATAGCATGGCTTCTGACGAAGCTTTCTGAGATGTGTATGGCCGATTGCAGAGGATCTCGAGGCATGAATAGCCTATTGCATGTGACTCCCATGCATAGCTCTTTATGCTAGCTTTGGGGGAGTCTTATGCAGATCTTGAATTACTTCTTCACGATTTTATCATGAGCTTTAGCCTTGCCAGCTAGACTCCTGATACCTTTTTGAATTGCACTGGGTCTGGTCCAGGAGGAACCGCTGGCTTAAGAAAGATATAAGTAGGAGCGGTCGGGCTTACTGGTCTTCCTACTGGTGGGAGTTTATCTCTTGGTGGTTGGCTTTCTACTTTCAACCATAGCTTTAGGCTCTTTTGGCTTTTGTTTTTGTATTTTCCTTGTCTGGTGTAAATTTACCTCGTTAAATGAGGCTTTTAGTGAATAAGCTTCTTTGTATAGCCCTTGAATGTTGTATTGGATGCCTTCATCCGCTTCTAATGATGATGTATGTAGCTATAAATCAATGAAATACTTGTATGGTCAATCAGCCACAACTTTTGTGTAATGGCTTTCAGCATATAGTTGCCTTGACCAATAATAAGCAAGATTTGGATGGGTTGCATATGAGCTGCTCCTGGAAAGATTTTGCTAGTAAGCTAAGAGTACCGGTTCGCATGAGAGCTGTGATAAGCTTATAGTGTTCTTGTGCCTATGTGAGCTCTTGCCTCTTTATCAGATTTTGAGTGTTTAATAGTGCTTCCGCACCTCAGCGAGCACGCAACTACACTGGCACTGTGAGTGTTTAATAATGCCTCCGCACCTTAGCAAGCATGTAGCTATGTTGGCATTGTGAGTGTTTAATAGTGCCTCCACACCTCAGCAAGCATGTAGCTATGCTGGCACTATAAGTGTTTAATAATGCCTCTACACCTCAGCGAGCACGCAACTACACTGACATCATGAGTCAAACCCACAGCTCAACTAGTTACTTCATTAATCATCTTTGAAATGAGCTCTAGGGGGCCTCAGCTTGTAAGCTGCCATACTAAACTCACATATTACAATTAGCAACACAAAATTATACATTGATAAAGACAAAAAATAGGAAAACTAAAGTACATTGTCAATATATGATTTGAACCGAAGCTCCTTTCTCTTGGCTGGGGTTCTGCTAAGGGTGAGATTGCTGCTCAGCAGGTCGCACCACATACCCTTGTAGGCACCCTCTTTTGACGAGGTCCTCTATCGTATCCTTCAATGCCCTACACTCTGAGGTGTTGTGTCTGACCTCATTATGGTAGGCGCAGAATTTGTCTTTATTATTTCTAAATTTGCTAGGCATCCACAGAGGCTTGGGTTTCTCGAAGTCTTCTTTATCTCATTCTACTAGGAATATCCTATCCTGAGTATCAGATAGAACACTATAACTTTCATGATGACCTTGAAATCGAGGCCGCTCATCCCTGCTCCTCTTGATGACCTGAAGGCTGGAGCCGTCCTACCCTTCTCTGCGACTGCTTCTCTTTTTATTTTGATCCAAACTGCTTGAATCAGACTTCTTTGGGTCGAAGGTTTCATCCCATCTGGCTTGTCTCGCAACTTGCTCGTAAAAGTCCCCAAGATCCTTTACCAATGACTTGCAAATGCTTTTGTACAACTTTCTGTCCTTACGGAGTCCCGTAGAGATTGTTGCTAAAATAGTTTCTTTTAAAAGATTTTCTACATTATTAACCTGACGTTTGAATCAAGAGATGTAATCCTTCAATGACTCTTCTTTTCACTGGAAGATTGTAGCAAGGTGGCAAGGTGGAACGAGCTATCTTTTCAATGCCTAATGTTGTTCAACAAATTTCTTGTGACACTCTTCCCAACTACCTATGCTGCAAGTTAGGAGACTTTTTAACCATGTCAGAGGCAAGCCCCCCAGTGTTGCTAGGAATACACAGCATTTCACAAAAGGGTTAGTCATCATGAGATCCATCTGGACATTGAAAGCATCCAGGTGATCGTACGGGTCTTTATCCCCATCATAGAGTGAAATTGTGGGGACCTTAAACTTTGGGGGAAGGGGTTGCACTTCAATTTCCTCAAAGAATGGTGACCTCGCTTCATATTGAGCTCACTTATTTGGGGCTCAAAAACATTCTTTGAATTGGTCCATCCTTTAAAACAACTCTTCTATAATAGGGTCTCATGCCGGAGATCGCTGGTTCTCCTGGTCACGGCTGCAATGACCTGGGGTGTGCTCTTCACTAGCTCTACCTGGACATCTAGCCTGGTACTGTTGGTGATCTTTTTCGGGTGTAACGGCTTCAATTTTGTAAGCCCTGAGCCTGGCCTTGTGTTAACATGGTGACTGCCCTAGTCAGCTCTCCCATCATATTTTCTAGCTTTTCCTGGTGTTGAAGCTAGACTTGGATTCCTTCGCTCCTATTTACAGCAGAAGCAGGTTGAAAGGAGTTGGCTGGGGGTGGAAAGGTAGCGGTGCCTATAATAGGGGCTGTTGAAGAATCTACCAAAGACATGTGACCCTCTGGATGGTTAACTTGAGCATTTGAAGCTTTTACAATTCTCCCTCTGGTCATTATAGATGTGCAAAGAGCTAAACAGAAAGTGAAAAATCAACTAGTACATAGATGGGTCCCACTGAGCGTGCCAAAATGTTGATAGTGGATTTTGGTTCGATCCAAATTCGACCAATGAAGGGGGTTCTTTGGGGACCCAAGCTATTTCCTGATTGTTGAGGTGATGAGAAGGTGCTAAATGGCAGAGGAAAGGGGAGGAAGAGAAAAACCCACAAGAGTTAACGTGATTCAACTAAATTTGAGTGGCACCGAACCCTACATCCATGGAGGTATTTTATTAGTGTGAAAGAAAGTTTATAAATTTTTACTATGGCTTTCGGCAGAGTTTCTACTAGTGTTCTCTCATGTGCCCTCTCTTTTTACATTGACTCTAGCCCCCCATTTATAGAAGCATGGAGGGGTATAAATGGGACTAAATTAACTATTCATCTATTACATCAAATATTAAATGTACAAGACTGCCTAGGGTACTAGAGATTAACTTCTGTAGGTTACTTTCTGTAGGGGGTACCTGATGGCCGTATTTGCAAAATGGCAATGCAAGTTACATGTCGTCTTTGTGATCTGCCTTAGCGGGCTTCTGGCCAAGTGAGGCTACATTCCAACGAACTTAAGCTTGTTCACTGAGGATGTCACTGGCTCGTGACTTCGAGTTGGCTCAACTAGCAAGCTCGGGTCTTCAGCGAGCTGAGGTCTTTTGCGTAATGACCTCGCGACTTGGTGAAGTCATCCTTTTGATAGACCTGGCTCCTTCTGAGCCTTTGCCAGCCTACCCTGTAGTGTCGGATTCGACTAGAAACAGGAAGGAAAAGGATGGTTCTTTTTTAAGCCTGGAAAAGGCATGAATAAATAACTTTGATTACCCCATGTAGCTACCATCATTGTTAATATAAAATCATGCAAAACTATTAAAGGGAAGTGCCACGTGTCACAAAGCAACTTAAGAGTCAAAGGTTAAATGAATGGTTAAGGAGTGAAGTTGCAAGTCAATCAAGCATTTAAGTTAACACTATGAAAGCATAGTTTAGTTTGGTCATATTTTTTATTCAAAACTTCTAAATGTGTCAAAATTTTAACTCAACAAGCAATTGAACTATATAGGGGCCTTTGCTAGACATATTTTGTGAAAATGGCCTAAGCAAGTCTACTACACACTCAAAGTTGACACATATTGGACAAAAGACAATAACTAAGCAATTAGCTAATGAAGTCAAGGTAAACATATGCTAGAAATGTGATAGGCAGTTATTTGACAGTTATCTTACCACTTTATGATTTTTTTTGTTTTGTATTTCCTTTTAGTTTTTATCCTTTTAGAGCACATGCCTATTGTTTGTAGGAGCTAATTTTTAGGAGTGATTACTGAAACAAACTACTTATGTTTCTTATAAATAGGGCATTAATAGATTGAAAAAAGGATCATCTTTTTGCAATAAGAAACACAAAGCCTATTTCAAACACACTTTGTGTTCTATAGCCTCTACTATCATCATTAGCACTCTACTAACCCATATAGCTTTTTAGGAATCTTTTATCACTCTTATGCTTGTAATTCCATACACCATTTTGTGCCCTTTTAATGTAATTCACAACCATTTAGAGTGAAACCTTTATTTTTTGCTATGTGCAACTATATCACTTCACATGGATTCTACAAAAGATTAGAACTTTGGCTATTTTCTACGAAGAACCCATCTTGAATGTGAAGCTTTCCAACTTATGAAATCTTAAAATACTACCAGAAGAATTCAAAAGCTGGAACAAATTAATTCCTTCAAGATAAATCCCACATTGCTGCTTCTCTTACTATTGTATGCAATAAACAGGATTTCATCAATCAACTGTAAGAAATTTTACTTCAACTTAAATAGAAAATATAGTTTCCAATTCATCCAGTGCAATTAGTGATTTAGAAGATTATACCCAATAAAATGATAATGACTATTTTGGAATTAATCTCAGTGATTAGAGCAGTATCTTTCTTAAAGTAAATTTTTGATCTATTTTCAAATCTACCAGTAGAAGAAGACAAATTCACTTTCAATTCTAACATTATCAATCAATTCGTGCCAGCAGGAATTTACTTTTGGTGCTTTTTTGTGATTAAAGTTGAGATGAAAACATCAACAGTAGTCACTATAGCCAATTATTAAGAAAATTATACTATAGTAGTTACTATAGCACAAGTCACTGCAGTAGTTATTGTAGTACTAAAAAAATCAATAAATAGGCTAAGCCTCTCAAATGCAAACCAAGTCTTTCATAAGGTAGTTTTCTCTTTCTCCAAAACCTTTAGGAAACAAGCTTTAGAGACTAAATGATGTGATCAAGAGAGCTGTCCAAGAAGACCAACAAAAGGTTGAACCTATTCATGGGCCAATAACTCGAGGACAGGCCAAGAATGCTCAAGTTGGGCTAACTTGGGTATCTCTACTTATGTGCAAAGATGGATTAAAATAAATAGGCCAGATTTGGGAGCTTGAGAAGAATAAAAGAGCAGCAGATTTTCTCTAATTTTCAAGTAATTTTCGTACATTAATTTGGAGGC
>JANHAO010011277.1:0-17074 GCA_026873985.1 Saraca asoca | reverse complement strand
ACATGAGATTATTAAGTGAGTAGGATTGTCCACTCACCTTAGACTCTGAACTGTCCACTCAGAAATCTACTAAAATCTTAGAACTCAGATATCTACAAACGCCAAACTCTATCCAGAGCCGCCGGCGACCCCAAACCAAAGGCTGATTGAACCAGCTGGAAAATAAGGGAGATGAGCTCGTCGAAAAGAGAAGTCACTACCACCAAGCTGACCACTGCCTATGACGGCTCTGGTGAAAAGGAATGATGTCAGTCAAAGCTGTTCAGAGGTACGACGACATGGCTGCATCGCGAAGGAAAAAGAAGTCGTGCACCACGAGGAGCTGCTGCCATGTTGGGGAATGCTGGAAGAAGAGGAAGGCACAGAAAAAAAAGGCTTGAGGGACGTCGAAAAACACCTGTCGAGCTGGTAGGCTGAGGAAGAGAAAGAGAGAGAAGGAGAGGCCAGGGAAGAGGAGAGAGGAAAGAAGAAAGAGCCTGAGAGTTCTGCAGAGGGGGTCGGCCAAAATATCAGCCTAAGGAAACTGGCTACTAGTTAGGCCGATTTCCCAAAATTTTCATTTTGGCCTCTAAACTTTGCGTTATTTCAAAATTTGCCCTATCAAAATCAAAAGTTTTCAATTTAATCCCTACCAAAATTTTAATTTAGTCCTTCTACCATTTTTTTTAAATTATAAATTCTCGGGTGTTACAAATAGCCATCGATAGTTGTCATTAGTTGGTGACAATTGTATTTCCAGAATCTTTTGACCACTCGACGGTCGACATGTGGTCATATCTTACAAGTTAGTCAATCGCACTTTGGCTCTATATAAAGGCCTTGAGCATGCATTTACTCCTTTATGATGACTTATACTTTAAATATGGTTGTGTGGAATGATTTGATTGTTGGAGAGGCCTTGGTGGCCATCACCACCTAAGTCATCCTGTGCAAGATCCTCTTATTATACCTATCGCATCCCACTACTATTTTGTCAATCTCCATCTAGGTTTAGGATAAGTTTCATTTAGTAGAATATGTTAAATGCATATTTAACAATGAGTTTTAAGTTTTAAGACTAATTCAATGTCTATCTATTTGTTTAATTGTAAGTAGATTGATTTTCTCTTTTACGGTATTAATTTGAATTCAACCAATAATAACAATAAATGAGAGTTACGAATACTATTTCAAAGGGAGCCCAAAATTACTTTTGAAAGGGGATGAGTGAGAAAGTAAGCAAAAAATGTAAGAAAAATTATTCTCTATCTATTCCTTTTTCCAAATTCCAAAGTAATTATATTTTAAATATAATATTGTAACTACTGACTACAGAATGGTTTAAAACATCATCTTTTATATCTTGTAAAAAAAATGTGATCAATAAAGATATTAATAAATAATCAAATTATATGAATATTTTACATTTGATCATATTTGAAGATGCAATCAATAAATGTATATATAAACAATTAGACTGAGTTATACTTCCCCATCCACACTTACACAAAATTTACGAGGCTCCTAATTTGTGTGTGGTGTGGATTTGTGTGTAGGTATGGAAGTGATCATAGACATGTGAAAGTAACATCACTCAATTGTTTTTATGAATAAAAGTGGTTGATAGTGTTCTTTTGATATATCTTGACATATTATTTTTATTACAAGTTACTAAAAATGTATTTGAACATTCTGTTCAAGAAGTTTTTATCTTAAGTTATATATTTCATGTGTTACAAACTAATTTTTTTTCTTAAATTTGTGAAAGTCATAATTTTATAAATAATGTGGTTTTTTTAAACAATAAATTAGATTTATCATGCTTGACACGGTGTCACAAATCGAGACTTGTGACTAAATTTGGCAAGCAAATGTGCTTAAATTTAAATAAAACTTGACATAAAAATCAAGAATGAAGAGAAAATCATGTGGCATGAATTTAAGAGAAAATTCAAGTGTAGATTATTTTTCCTATTTTTTCCCATTTGAGGGTATGTATATAATTTTGATTAAGGTAACTTGTCTAGTGTGAGTAGAGAAGCATATGGCTGTGATTATTGATTTTTTTTATCTTCACATTGATGTATTACAGAGCATTAGAACTGTTGATATCAAAATATAATTCATACGGAGGGCCCAAACTTCAGCCAATGGGGAGGGATTCTTATGGGATCTCTGACCTTTTTCTGGTTCAAGCAAGATAAATCAGCAAAATACATAGAGAAGAAGGGAAGAGCAGAGAAAGAGACACAGGGTTTAACGTGGTTTGGCCAAATTCGGGTATCACCAGACCCTATGTCTATGGTAGCATGTTTTGTGATGGTATTTTTACAAATTTACAACACTCAGGTTCTTCTCTCTCACTTTTGCCAGAGTTTCTGCCTGTTTTTCGAGTGTACTCCTACTGGAGACTCCTTCCTCTTATTTATAAAGGAGAAGAGGTTACAATGGTAATTACATATACAGTAAATCTATTACATTAATATTTATTATATATGACAGAATATATAAACTAAATCTCTTTTTTTTATTATTGTAAATTATCTTATACATGTGGGTCCCATTTGTCCGTTGGGGCAAGGTATGACTTAGTCTTCTGTCTGGCGAGCTCCATGTCACTAGTCACATTTTGTCAACCAGATCACGCAGTCTGGGGTTGTGTGTATCGTCAAGGAGAAGGGGTCGAGCTCGCTTTGCCGCGTATGAGCCCGAGTTGACGAGGTCTCTTCATGATGCGATCGGGTGATGAGGTGAAAAGCTCTTATACCAACTTTAAAAAAGCATGTCCACTTGTATCATAAATTTATCCATTTTTGGCTGCATTCATTTATATATATTTGATTGGTATAAATGCATCTTGTTTGCCAATATGAGTGAGTTAGTTGCCTTTATGTGTGTATTAGTTGCTTATGTACTATGTGTTTTGTTATTTATTGCTCTGGTGTAATATAAATTATGAGTGTTGTAAGTTATTTTTAAAACTAAGATGGTGTATGATCGGTTGACTAGCTTATTCTCATATATTAAGTGAATTAAGTGCTGAGTGAAAAGATTAAATGCCACACGTTCCAACAATTAAGTTGTTAGACCATGACAATCTAGTATTAGAGTGTGGTTAAGACCACACTTCTTTATTTTTTGCTGCACCCTTTTAATATGCCATTATATTGAAGAAAATTATGTTTGCTGAACACTTTGATGCAATTGACATTACAATCAGAAATCTCAAAGGAGTTGCTGAAGCAGTAAGAAATTTGCAAAGTGAAGGGATCCTTAAACTCTTTTGAAGGGCCATAAATGGGAATCTTTTGATTACTAAGTCAAAAATCTCGAAGCTATCATGAAAGTCAGAGGCACAGGGATAATGATGCTTCGTAATTCGGTGAATGACTTGTTGCTATTGAGAACATTTAAAAGGATTTGGGGGATTCTATGAAAAACCTTACAAATGAGATGTTGTAGCAATTCTTTGTGGTGAGAAAAGCAATACAACAGCCTTAATAAAGATATTGATGATGACCATTAGGAATGGTTCGCAAAAGGATAGTATCTCAGAGTGAAGGAAAAAGGTGAAAATCCCCAAACTAAGGCTATATGTAGGGAAAAGATGCGTAGAAGCTCAAGAATTTTATGTTTGATATGGACCAATATTTTTAAGCAACTGACATAACTTTTCAAGAAGCTTAGCTGAATAGAGCTACTAAGTTCCTCAAGGACAATGCTAAGGTATGATGGAGGGTTAAGTATAAAGTGATTTAAGAGGAAAGGTGTAGCATTAATATTTGGGAATAGCTCAAGTAAGAATTGAAGGTGCACTTTTATCCTAAAAATATTAACTATCAGGGTAAATGAAAGCTAAGAATTGAGACAGACAAGACCAATGCAAGACTATGTGAAGAAGTTCATAACTATCATGCTAGATATAGGGACATGATTGAAAAAGATAAGTTGTTTTGTTTCATTGATGGTTTATTGTGAGAAATTGCCATCAAACTCCAAAAAAGAAGAGTTCAAAGCCTAGCGAAACTGGTTATCACAGCCAAGCTTTTGTTTGACTATGACATTTGCTTTCCTAGCTTGAAGTCCTATGGAAAGGGCTCACATACTGCTAGTGGTGGCCATTTAAGCAATGGTGGTAAATCCAAGAGTGGGGGAGGAGGTAATGGAGTGTTATCTTACATGGAAGTTTTAGCATCATTTCTAACATCTAATAGCAAAAGGAAGTTCAAGACCATAGCATGTTTCTTATGTAATAGCCACATAGACTGGTGGAATGTCCACAAAAGGCTGCTTTAAATTCCTTACAGCCTAGTTTCAAAAGGGGGCACTAGGAGGCAACAAGGATAGTAATGAAGGTTCTAATGGAGAGGATACATTATGCATTAGGATTGGTGTAATTCGATTCCTAAAGCCCCAAGAGTAGCAAGACAAGGACAAAACGTGGTAGATCCCATACTTACTAGTGCAAAGATCTATGTAAGTCTAAAGGTACTGGCTCGCATAGTAGTAGCGAAGGTAGTGGACAAGACGCATCAAGAGAGATGCGTGGAGTAAGGAAATCCTTTTAAGGATGAGTCTATGGAATAGTCAAAGAGCGTAATGTGTGTACGAGAAGGAACTATCTAACACATACATTTTATTTTATTTGATTGTGATATTCTTGCATGTAGAGACATTCATTTAGTTGCGAGAATCAACTTGCATCAATGACCTAAGCTCACATTGCTTTGAAAGTGTTAGAGTTTAATCAATAGAGGAGCTTATAGCAAGGACTTCAGAGAACATAGGCATGTGCAAGCTAGAACAAAAATAATAGATAGCTCTTTGTTCAAACATATCAACCATGGTAAGGGAATACCATCAAGATGTCATGTTCGAGTGATCATGGAGACACTAGTTGAGGGTCATGTTCATGCTTGAGAAGTGGTTTTGTTCGAGTAGTAGAGTACATAACGAAGTATGATGAATTGTCAAAACCACACAAGCAAACTTGTAATCAAGCCTTGTTTTGTCAGCAAGAAATGAAATTTGTACTTGACCATTGCATGAGACTTGTGTTTTTCACATCGATGGAATGAGACATTGGATATAAGACATATTGATAGTAGGCGTGCCCAAAATGCTTAACTCATGCTCAGTTACAAAGACAATCATCTGGAAAGTTGTAGAGACAACTTACTTTTCATCGTCAACAATAAGTCAAGAAGACAAGTGAAAGAAAACCTAAAAGGAGCTAAAGAAGAGCATATCAAAGACTTTTAAGGAGCAATAGTAGATTTAAGCATTGAAGACAAAACATTGGCAAAGTATAACAAGTAGATAAGAAGTCGATGGAGGAGCTTAGGGGACGTAGATTGAAGATTCTTTCGAAGTTATGTCAAACTGAGTTGTCAATGAGGACATTGACATTTTTTAAGTGGGAGAGAATGTGAAATATCAAGACTTATGACCAAATTCAGCAAGCAAATGTGTTCAGATTTAAGTGAAACTTGGCATAAAAATCAAGTACGAAGAGAAAATCATGTGGTATAAATTTGAGACAAAATACACATGTAGATTATTTTTTTAATTTTTCCATGATGTGTGTGTAACTTTGACCAAAATAACTTATCCAGTATGAGTAGATAATGTGATCCTAAGATTTTTATCTCTATGTCAATGTATTATGGCACATTAGAATTCTTCTGATATAGGAGTATGTCAATTTAAAAAAAATATGTCTACTAGTACCATTAGGATTTTGACTTAGAATGTCCTTTAGGGGATGTCTAGTGACTTGGATAAACATTGAGACACTAGTCTAAGGTAGCTCCTCTACATACTCGAGAGTCTTGTAACGAGACTAAAAATACTTCATCCTTAATTAAACTATTGTCCTATAAATTTATCCATTTTTACCGCATTCATCCACATATGATGAAATTAAACAAATGCATTTTATTTATCAATATGAGTGAATTGATTGCTTATAAACTATATATTTTGTTGTTTTTAGTGTATTTTGTTTATAATTTATTTAATGTTATATAAATTAGGAGTATTGTGTTATTTTCAAAATCAATTACCCCACTTATTCATAGATAATGTGGTGAATAAAGAAATTAAGTATTGCACATTATGATAATCAAGCAGTTAAAGTGAGACATACAAGCTCAAAACTAATAAATTCAATGCCCACATCATTATTATATTTAGAAGATCATTTTTGTTACTCCCACCATCATTCACCGGTATTGACGCGGTTATGTCTATAACATCATTAAAAAATTGGTATGTAAGAATTCATTTGTATATATAAGTCGACCAACTCCAGAATGAACTTCTTGCTATTTTTTCCTCATGGCCATGGCTACGTATAAGAACCTAGCGTGCTTAAGAATATATGAGAAAATGAAATACAAGGAACTATGAGGGAGTTTTATATTGTATTCACTTGGAGAGAGTTAATAATTTAAAAAAATCTTACTTAAGTTATTGTATCCTATATAGAATCCGGCTGGTGACATGGTAAACTCATTAGCTATGTAAACAGCACTATTCAATTTGGCACTTATCAAGTACACCAAGAGTACAGTTGTGCAGTGCATTTGAAAATGGTTAATACAAATTTTTCAGTTTCACACTGATTAAAACTTTAATTTATGCTAATCACGGAAGGATATGAGTTTGAAGAAGAAATCCAACCGCACAATAAAACGAAGTTTAAACAAGTTAGAAGAAAAAAATCTAAAGGCACAATTAAGACACGCACCCCCATACCAAACAAGGCCCCACATCAACCTAAGCTTCCGCTTTTCATTGCCAGGAATTTCATTGTGTTTCAGCACTGCATTTAGCTTTAGTCCCGTGATCTTTTGCTACTGGTAAATGCAACTCCGTACTCCCATTACAATATGACATGAAGTTCCCCCACTTACTGCCAGAAATAGTGATCAGTGATGGACGCATCTTTAAAGTTCAACCACACAAATGAACACAAACAGAAAAAAGGAAAAAGGACAAAAAAAGGCAAGAACCCCGAAATTAGGACCACCACCCCTCTAAAACCACCATGTTCTCAGCAAAGTTAAACTACCCGATTCGATAACGTCATTACTGTATAACCACGGCGGCTCTTTTTCCGTCGTTGGAAACAGCTGGTCCCTCCTCAAAAATCTTGGCAATTCGTTCCTTTGGAATCAACGGCAGATGTGTTGCCACAGGGTAATCTCTCTCCGCCATGTAAGAAACAGTTTGATTGTACTTCTCCGACCAGTGCGCCACCGTAGGTATCACAATTTCAGCCACTTGAGGAAACAGGGGAAGCCGATTCAGCGTGCGCCAAGCCGACACCGCATAATGCTCGACCACTGGCTCGTACTTGGTGTAAAGCTCCTTGGCCGTCGGCTCGTACTTAGTGTAGACGTTCTTGGTGATGTGCTTTGCAGCGTCCAGCACACCGTCACGCTGAATCTCAGACACCACGGCTCTAGCCACCTCCGGAGCCTTCTGAGCAGCCGTGACAGCCTGGTACGATGCCTGCTTGAGAAGCGATGGCACGTAACGATCTACCTCGGCTAAGGAATCGTCTACCTGCAAAGCACGTGATCAGTGAGAATCTGTAACACAAATGTAAATGTTCTCCCCCCGGAATACGAATCCGGAAACGTTTGCTGACCTTACGATCAATAAACTGGAGCAACTCGAAGGGAACGTCGTGAAACTTCTCGTAAACTGGTCCGATCACGGCCTTGACGGTGCCTTCGACTGTTTGAACTCCCGGCTTCAATGGACCGGAATTCTCTTTGGCGTATTCATAGACGCTTCTGAGGCAGACGGCGGTGTAGATCGCCGCCACTAGGACGAAGTCTAGATACTTCAGATTTTTTCCATGTTCTTGGTCCTGATATTGAAAAAACAAATATAGAGCGAATGTGTTCTATGATTAGTAGTTTGGTTGCTTCGAAATCGTCGATTGGTATAAATATTCAACAAATTAATTTACGGTAACAAATCTCTACTCTCAAATGCAAAAGCACAATCCTTGCTTGTCACACATTCTCGTAAACCAAACAGTATTTAAGTGAGGGTTTACTGGGAAAGGAAACAAGCATTTCATAGATCGAAGAAAGTTTACCATCTCCGGTGCTGATTGTGGAGCTTCGGTTTCGGCCATGTTTACTCTGTTTCAGTTGCTCCTTGCGCTAAATGCCTAAATTCAAGATGCAGGATTGCAGATGTACAGTCCCGCTACTTTATAGTGGGTTCGGATGCAGGCGATGATCTGAAGGCAGATCTACGGTGGAAGTGAAGGCTCTTCTAACACGCGGCATTTATGTATTGGTCACTGGTCAAGATAGTCAACATGATAAATTCGATGTCGAGCACACTGCATGAGATGGAACGGGGCAGAAGCCACGTGTCCAAGTGATGAGGCAAGTGGCATATTCTGATCCAGTCTTTGACACGTGGCCTGCTGGATAGCAGTGCGGTCACACGTGTCATGTCGAGGATTGGGTTATGGCACGGAAAACTATGCACAACTAGCAGCTCTTTTGACACGAATATCTAAGTAGTGGTTGGCCCGCTACCTCATACCCATGTCAATGCCTCATCCAGCCCGTTTTCTCTTATTTAAGTTGGGCCCAACATGACGGCATTTATGTGGATACAGACTTGATTATGGGCTAAGTTATGGTCATTTAGATGATGAATCAGCTGAGGGCCGGAGGCCCAGTATATATACAAAAGCCCTCTCTTTCTTTATCTTTTCTTCTTAGGTACCTTACCATCATCTTAGTTAAGTCATTCTTCTTTCGCTAATCAAATGGTCATAAAACAGGTCAAGTCTGTGCGTGGGGTTAGGTTTTCTGGCATATTTACGTGCAGCGGTAGAAATGTGTTAATGGTATGATCTAGTTGCTTTATAGAGGAAAGCAGACTAATTTCTAGTTTGCAGTTTATTCTCATTCATGAATTGTGACATGATTTTTATTTATAAGGAAATTGACAAATCATCTAACATACATAATCTTTTGGATTTGAATTCAAAATATTAAAGAGAGAAAAGTTTTAAACGAAAATATCATATGTTATTGCGCCATTAAGATTGCCTGTATGACATAAAATATTTATTAAGACTTCATTTGTTTTGTCAAAAAATATTTATCTTAAGAAATACTTATTTACTTGCAGTAATGGACTTTTATATTACTTATATGCATTGTGATTAACAAAATAATATACGGTACCATAGTAATAGAGGAAAACAATTTTCTTTCTAAAAATAATGGATGTTATTTTCTACCACATTATCTACGTGTAAGATTGAAAAAATAAAACATTTTCTATTATTCTAATATTTTATAACTATAAATATAAGTAAATGAGATTATCCTACAAAATATATTTTATGTCAGAACAAAACAAACGGAGTTTAAATAATAAAAGTTTTACACAATGACTTATTATGTATAATTACTCTTCTTATATATGGTTCACTATTGACAAGCTCCTGGCCCACTGGTGTAAGTAGTAGGACCTAACAATGATGGCTAGAAGACACTTCAATAATTAAGTTAATAATTAGATAGAGTGTAAAAAAGAAATTTAGGGGAAAATGTCTTAGGGATTTAGAAAGACCTGTCGTATTTTATATAGACGTGGAATCGGGGGCAAAAGGATCTAGTAAGGTAGATCAGGTTATATGACTGATAGTTAGTACGATCTAGTGAAATGGAGGACATGTACTCTTGTCATGACCTAAAAATCTGGCCATAACTGACGTGAATATCAATTCTTGATTGATAAGCACCAGATTCTAACATGCCACTACTATATTTTTTATTCTTTTCTACTCATACTCATTTCAATACTTTCTAATCACATTCAATGAATCTCAATTGGTTATTTGAGAAATAATAAACATATAGAAAGAAAGATAGAGACAGTAGAATATAAATATATTTTTACTATGTACAAAGGCATTGCTCAATAGACACATGCCAGTTTAAACATCAATTCAAAAGGTCTTTATCTTGTTCTCAAAAATAATACAACAACCAACCTATTCCAAAAGTCACCCCTATACAACCCCATGTCCTCATGAGAGCAAGGCTAGCCAAAAAGTTAGATTAACCTATGTTCTGTCATGAACCCAAAAAGCATAAGTTAAACTAGCTAAGCCTGTGGGATATTTTATGGTCATCCTATTTACAAATTTTCAAAAAGTCAGTAAAATATAAAGATAGATGGTTGAAACCCTAAAGGTTAAACCATCCTATGACCATCATTAAAAGGACATTTGGGTGTTTCCTGAGAATAATCTCAACTTCGTGTAAAACCTCACAGTTAGCAAAGTTTAAGATGATGATGTAGTGAATCTTGATTTAGTACACTCCTAGAGGACTCTTACTGGTGATAATAAAAACATTGGCAGTGATATCCATAGGATTGTTGTTCATTTTTACTTTTCAGGAGGTGGAATAACTGCAAATTCTTGAGAATTTGAAAAAAAATAGTGAATAGAAGAATGAGTCTGAGGCTCAATGAAATAAATCCGTACCTAACATATGAATTTCTCAATAATAACAATACATATGTACATCATAGCTATATAATCATATTTCATACCAGACTTAATAAACAAGTCATAAGTCCTAGAGACTAACTTTTGAATGGCATCACACCACATTATCATTGACATATTATAAAGAACCACAATTTTATTATCACCTCAAGTTATCATCATTAATCATCATGTTGTCAAGTCACATTATAGCTTATTTAGTATTTCTTAGAATAACAATTCAGGTAAAAAAACAAAATAAATAATAACAATTAAAATTCTTCTGATTACTCATTTCCAGCCTTATCCCTTCAGATTCTGCCTTATCCCTCACTCTTTATCAAAATGCATAAATCTAAGATTGGGTTCATATATCCCATCTCATCGTCACATCAATCACATCTCATTATCATCATTCATCATCCTATGTTTCATAGGGGAATTTTTAGGGTTTCAAATAGTATAATATCTCATAATAATTATGTCACACAATTCACATTCAATCGCAATTACAATCACACATTCTTTGTCACATTATCATATAACTATCAAGGTTATTGCCTATCATAACCCAAATTTCTTAATCGTGATTGACGTGAATATCAATTATTTTATAATTGATAAACGCCAACTTTCAATCTATTCTTATTATTCAGTTATGCCTATACTTGCTTAAAATTATCTTAACCCATTATACTTAAGTTTATTTATTGAGTTAAAAACACAGAGACTATCATATCAAAAGGTACTCTGATAAATATATACAAGCTTACATAATGTATAAGGACATTGCATTAAGGCTCATATCCCCTTAAGAATAGTATTTGTTGTTCTCCACCACTTCCTAAGACTTACATACATACATTGGTGAGTCATTCTGCTACAACACCCTATTTGTTCCTTTACAGACTAGGCAAATCAAAGTTAGTTTAACTTATAACTTGTAAAAGCCAATGGTACATGTTAGACTAACTAGGACCTTGAAGATTCTATGGCCATGCTATTTACATTTTTCAAAAGATTAGTAAAAAAGTGTAGATGATTGATCCCTCAAGGATCAAACCGTCCTAAGGCCATCATTAATAAAGTGTTTAGGGGTTGCAAGGGAATGATCTCCATTTCGTGTAAGACTTCATAGTTAACCAGGTTTAGAATTACTATATAATGAATCTTAATTTCATACATTGCTAATGGATTATCAATTGTGGTGGAAAATGTATCAGTAGTAATTTTTATTGGGTCATTATTCATCTTACTTGTTTAGAATAGGATTTGTAACTAAGTTTTGAGTATATAAAAAACAATCCACAGAAGAAGGAATCTGGGGCTCAATGAGATAAAGCATACCTAACCCATGAATTCAGCAAACAACAAAATCGATATAGGCATACATATATACCATAAGCTAATAGTCTTTCTTCACACATATTTACAAGTAGATACTAAATTCAACCTCACCTCTGAGGGAAATCATAATGTAAATATTTTCTGAGCATCACTTGCCAAATCAAAGCTTTTATGGCCATATGCCACCATCTTGCATAATGCGTATTCATTCTTGTGATGTTATATCTCAACATACCATATAGTAGGAAAACAAGTCGAGTAATACATAACAGTAAATATAAATCTCCTTGTTACTCTAGTCTAGTCTTATCCCACACAATCCTAACCTTATCATTCCAATCTAGCCTTATCCCATTTATCATATCAAAATGTGCAAATTCAGGATTCGATTTATATATCCATCACATCCCATCATCATATTTCATTCTCATCATTTGTTACCCCACGTCTCATGGAAAATTCAAACATTTCAAGAGTATCATGATATTTGTCATTCACATTATATCATTTCCACTTATTACATATGATCATCATTAATCATCCTTTCATAATCATTAATCACACTTTATTAACATTAATCACAATTCATCTCACATTACATAAGGAAATTCTCCAACCATATACA
Source organism: Saraca asoca (assembly GCA_026873985.1). Lineage (NCBI taxonomy): Eukaryota > Viridiplantae > Streptophyta > Magnoliopsida > Fabales > Fabaceae > Saraca > Saraca asoca. Next base: position 4,577 of record JANHAO010011277.1, on the reverse strand, counting down.
ATACCATCATTTCTAATAACTTAATCACACATTTATATTTAATCTCAAATTCAATCTTATAGATTATGATTTCTAATTCTCTTATAGTTGCATATTTCCAGTCTCACTACCATGATAATTATAAATGTTGCTATCTTAGGAATGCATGTTTTATATTCATTTGTATTGGTTTATGTATTATTCATAGGAATACAACAACTATATGCATCGATGTTGGATTATAAGTTACTTCCTTAGGATTTCTTAACTGTCACACTTGAATTTGTTAGACCAAGGAGTAAGATTTAAGTTAGAAGTTAGAGAGAAAAGGAATTGAGTTGAAGATGTGGGAAGTTCTAAAAGTATGATCAGAATTGCGAGCATGATCATGAATAAAATAAAGCTTGAGTAGGATCATGATCAGAATCATGGAAATTCAAATTCAAAGGGCTTAATTCGACCTAGGGAAAATCAGTTTAAAATATGAGTTTGCTTGTCAATATGTGACATCTTTTGGGGAAGTCCAATTTCATACGTGATCAGGATCACGATTAGAATTGAGGAAGCAAAATTATAAAGGGTTGATTTGAATTGTGAGAAAAAAAAATTGAAATTGAAATTTGAATCATAAAACCAAAATTCTGGGTTTTTTGTGAGCATGATCACAGGTTTTGTTCAAAAAGTTAGGATTCAAATAGCATGAGTAGAAATTTCAAGTAATAGGAGAAAAACAGGGAAAGACAATTTTCAATTCAATCATACACTGTGGGCTCTTACCACAACATGTCTTATTAGCTCCAGCATATACAAAACCTATCTTCCTCAATCACAAACTTATTAGTTCATTAATAAATTCATTCAATCATAATTATGCCTCATAATCACAAAATCCATTTTTTCACAACTTGCACCATAAATTAAGAAATGACAAGTAGCAAGTACACTATAATTCACAAGAAATATAAGATTTACTCACATATGAACTGATAACACCAAAATACAATTGATCCAACTAAAAATTTTCAATACTCTTCATAAACAAGAAGAATAACATACTAGCTTCTCAGTTATTTCATTGTTTTTTCTTTCAATAAACAAATATATATTATTAGATTATGATTTCTTAATAAAGAAATAAGGTAGATATACAAGATTTGAGCTTAAAAGCTTTAAGAAATTCACATGGGTTCTTAAAGTGAAAAATGATATAAATACTGATTGAAAACTTCAAAAATTCATAACTTGAGTTATACTTAATGAATTAACACAGTTTTGATATCAAAATGATGAGGAAAAAGAGAAGGTTCAATAGAAAAATTTTGAGAAAATAATAAGAAAAGTTAGTGAACTCACTTGTAGAGAGAGAGAGAGAGTGTGTGAAGATAGAGAAAAAGAGGATGGTGGCTTGGTGAAGAAGAAGATGAAGTTTGCATGACTTTTTTTAGCTGAAGTTAAGAAAAAGGGAAAGGAAAGCCGGCTAATAGGAAGGTAAAATGGAAAAAATTGGTCAACTTCCCAATAAGTTGATTATTTTCTCTTTTTAGTAATCTTCCTATTTCTTCCATTTTAAACTCAAATTTAATATACTTATCAATCACCAGTGATCACAAAATTTTAATATAAATTAGTTAAATTAAATACCTTTATAATAGCTCTAAATTTGTATTAATCTAATACTCTTAACTCTAGTTTCAACATTTTCAAAGTTTCAAGAAAATTAGTTTTCAAAAATATAAGTTTTTGTTTTTTGAACATTTGTAACAATAACTCAATTTTCAAAATATTTCCAAAATTTTATATAGTATATTTCTACTATATTTAGGCCTTTTGTAACTTCATATATTCAATTTTGAATTTTTCAAAATTTTTATTTTCCTTATTTTGTTACCAAAATTGATTTTAAAAGATTTGGGATATTATATTGCCATAGCCTTAATATATATATATATATACATATATATATATATATACACACAATTAGTGGATTGATTGATATAAGCTTATGATTTGCTTATTTAGAACTTATTGACAATCATATTGGGAATTGATTAGGATATATATGAGGTTAGGTCAAGGAGATGAGAGTTGTCTAAGAGAAAGATGAATTTAGAGGTGCAATTAGATTCATGAGCATGATCGCGAATGAAATTTGAGTAAAATCATAAGGATCAAATAAGAAGGGTTTGACTTAACTCAAGGAGATTTGATGTAAAATTGTGAGTCTACTCATCCAAAATTGTAAATTTTTGGGAAGTCCAAATATGTACACAATCAGAATTGCAGTTAGAATTGAAAAATAGGATAGGAAAGATCAATTCAAATCGCAAGAAATTAGTTAAATTTCCATTTCGAATTGCAAGACACAATGTAGCTCAGTTTTTGTGAGCATGATCGCAAGGTCAGTGTAAATATGGTGTGCAACTCATGAATTCTGGAAATGATGAAGAACGACAGCCAAAAATAAGGGAAACATGGTCCTATCTACCATTAAGTCTTAAGGTTTTAATAAACAATTCTTTGAAAGCTTAAACAAACATAAAACCTAACTTTTCCAAACACAAAATCGAATTTATCTCAACAAATCCAATCAAACTCAAATTTTGCTATATAATCACAAATACCTATTTTCTTCAACTTTCATAGACATTCAATGGATCACAATCAAATAATCACATTATAATTCATAAGAAATGTAAGAATCACTCATCTAAGGGCTAAAAACAAAAGATCAAAATTAATTCAACAAAGGTCTTCAATACTCTTTAAGAACAAGAAAGAATAGCATGTCAGATGCTTGGGTTTTTCACATTTTTCTCTCATCATATACGATTAGATTATGATTTCATTTCATAGAAATAAGTTAGAAATAAAAGATTTAAGCTCTAAACACATCAAAATGCATATGTGTTCTTGAAGTGAATATTGAAATAAGTAGAAACTTTTAGATTAAAAAATTCTTAACTCAGATTTTACTTAATAAATTAACAAGATTTTGGTATTGAATTGAAGAGGAAGAAGAAAGAAATTAGTAGTAAAAATATGAGAAATTAACATGAAGAATTGAGATGCTTACTTGGATAGAGAAAGAGGTGTAGTGAGAAAAAGAGTTGCTTGTGGAAGTTAAAGAGTGTTGCATGAAATGCAACCGGGGAAAGGTTGAAAGAAAGAAAAATAGCCAACCATTCAAGGGCAAAATGGGAAAACTTATGTCAATTTTACCTTTGACTTCAAGTTAACCAAATTTACTTTTAGAAACTCTTCTTTTTTTCTCAACTTTGAGTCTATATTTAATGTACTCACTGATCACCAATGGTTATGAAATTTTAACACAAATTAGTTAAGTTAATTATTTTCATAACAACAATAATTTTATATTCGCTAGGTATCCATAACCCTAGTTTTAGCTTCTCTAAAGTTTTTTGAAAATTAAATTTCAAAAAACATAAATTTTATTCTATAAGCATTCCAAGTGGAAAATTTGATATTCTGAGAACTCCTAAAATTCATATAATTTATTTTTACTATTCCTAAACACTTTGTATCTCAAATTTATAGTTTTAGAATTCTCAAAATTTCCAAATTCACCTTTTTAAATTTCTCTGAAAAATCATTTTATTATTGAAATTAATTTTAGGAAACTTAGGGAATTACAATTTTCTCCCTTTAAAGAATTCATCCTCAAATTCTAAACAGTGTCGATAAGTTATATAAAATGAATCAATAGGGATGAATAACATCTTATATTAAATATTTTTGCATGCGGTCTTACCGAATAATTGGGGGTACTTTTCTTATACATCAGATTCCAATTCCCATGTAGCTTTTGGCTCATCATGTTGTCCCTACAACACCTTGAACATAGGAACTTCTCTTGATCTAAACTTTTGAACTTGTCAATCAAGATAGTCACAGGATGATCTTCATAGGTTAATTTGATGTCTAATTGAAGCGATTCCTTCTTGATTATATATGACTTATCTATGACATATTTCTTCAACATAGAGACATGGAATACCGGATGGATTCCTTGCATTTTGGCTGACAAGTCTAATTGATATGCCATGGCTCCTATACACTAGATAATTTGAAATGGTCCAATATAATGTGGTGCCAATTTTTCCTTTTTACCAAAATGCATAACTTTTTTCGTAGGAGATACCTTAAGAAACACTTGATTGTTAACCTCAAACTTTAATTCCTTTCTTCTCTTATTGAAATACGATTTCTATCGGTCCTGAGCCACCTTTGTTTGATCACGAATCAAGTACACCTTTTTAATAGCATTTGTTATAAGATTCGATCCTAATAACTTTGTCTTTCTAGGTTCGAACCAACCTATCAAAGATCTATATCTCTTTCCATACAATACCTTAAATAGTGCTATTTGGATAATAGATTGATAACTGTTCTTGTAGGAAAATTCAATAAGTGGCTGATAGTGATTTGTTTTAAATTACCACAAGCGCACGGCGTAGATGTAGTAGAGAACCGGTGAATACGGGTCCATCCCACAGGGAAGTCTTATTCTTTTCAATTACTGAAACTTTTACACTTTAACTATCCAGATTTATTGAAGAAAAGAGAAAGTAGTAGAAAAT
>JANHAO010011276.1:0-17077 GCA_026873985.1 Saraca asoca | reverse complement strand
GTGAGTGTTTCTAAATCATAAGATTTATTTTATAGCAATTCCCTAGTTAGATTTCATGAAATTTAGTCAAAACCCTCAAAGGAAGTTTCTGAAGAAATTGGGTATTTTTGTGATTATTTTGTGCTAGAAGTATAGTTGATAGAAAATTGCAAATATATGTCCCAAGAATTGTGAGGTTTCAGCAAGTATCAAGTTAAACTATTCTAAGGAGTGTTCAAGGTGAGTGGACAATCCTCTTCACTTTAGGATCCCATGTGTATATATAAAATAATTTTATGATTATAAAATATCATAAATCATTTTAAATGATGAGATTTTTGTTTATATATCAAAGTGATTTGAAAAGTATATTTACATGTCATTGGTATTTATGAAATGGTTTGTCATGATAAAACTATGTATTTTTCATAATGATTTGTGTTATGGAAAATGCTTTAATTGGTACATGTACTTTTATGTATGTTGCTTACCCAAATATGTATTTTCATGCTACATAATATGTTTTGAATGTTGATTGAAACACTGGATCCATTGAAAATTCATTGGTAATCCGATGGTATATGTGATAATAGCCTGTGTGGCATGTGTGATATAAACCTATGTGGCTTGTGGATAGCCTGTATGACTCTTGTGATAATAGCCTATGTGGCTCTTGTGATTAGCATGTGTGCTTATGCTGTTGAGATTACTATTTGAAATTTTCCGTGGATCCCAATTGAGTATTTTAAATTAATTGAACAAGTTTAATGGTTTCCATCTTATCTTATATGAGGGAAATTGGTGATTCTATTTTCTATATGATGAGTGAACTTAAATTGTTTGAACAGATTATGTATGTTTTTTATAAATATTACTTACCTGAAAATGAATTCTTGTATTCTATGATATGAAATTATTGTTGTATTGATTTCTTGTCTAAAGTTTGTATTACATGAAGTATTTAGTTAAAGGATTTAAAATGCTAGATCTATTGAAGAATTGGGTGGTAATCCTCAAGTGCACTTGAGAATATGTGGATTTTCCTGGGCAGGAGTGAATAAGGGTGGATGTATAAGGAGATATTTGGTCATGAGTGCTTGGCAGACGTGTCGAGTGGCTTATGACAATGATTATATTATGATATGTTGGTTACCTCTTGTAATTGTTCATTGGGAATTCGGTAATATGTTCTTCTACTATTTCTTTTGATTATTGCTATGATGATAAAGTATCACGTTTTTCATTAAATAACTTTTTGCTAAATTATAGTTTTAAAAGTGTATCATATTATGATAATGAAACGGGTAAGCACATTTCCACTGTTATGTTTTATATATATTTTCGGGCATAATTTTTATATGGGGTTTTTGAGTGATCATGAGATTGTTTACACACTGAGTTTCCTAAAAACTCACTCCTGTTGTTTCCATATTTTTCAGTGTCAGATAAGCTTCTGAATTTCCCTCCATCCCATTGATTACCTTCCGCGGAGATTGACAGATATGAAATGGTGTTGTGATATGGTAATTGGATAGGATTGCATTGGCATGTATGATATATGTTGTACATGTTGATTGGATGTCCAGTAGAATGTGATATATATAATCTGGGTCACTACACATCATTTTATTGTTATACAGGAATTAATGGGCGTGTTGCCCTTTTGATTTTGTGTGTAGGCCATGTGGCCAAATGTCCAAAATACAGAGGAAGTTTTACCGAAAATTCGGTAGAAATAATAATATTTATATTTTTGTGTTCAAGGAATTTATATGCATTGGTATGGTATGTCATTGTTGCATGGTAAGGCTTATAAGGGATTTCTTGATGGAAAGGGATTTCCTGATGGTGACCTTCTACGCCGGTCACATGTCCACGATTGGGGCATGACATTGTTTTCCATTTTATTCAATTAATTTTCATAAAAAAAATTTCTTTAACTAGTTTTTGAAGATATAAAGCAAAAAAATATTCAAATAATTATAATCACTTACCGTCATTAAATAAACTCTTAGGAGCCTAAGCGTAAGTTGAGGGTGAAGGAAAGCTCAACAAGATTGTAATGTAATCCATATGGGAAAGGAAAGGAAGGATGTGCATATGGGATAGTACTAGATGAAAAGAATTTGCATCCTTGATTATCTATCATCTATACAACCACTATTATTATCTATTGATAGGGGAAACCAATATTTATAAAACCCCTTAATGTATGTATGTATATGACATCAATAGTAAAAATAAAGAATGAATTGTGATAAGATAAACTTGTAAATGTGTGCAAGGTATAATGGCAAACAAGGTATCCTGAAAGAAAAATATGTGACAATAATCATTCTTGAATACTAAAAACTCTTATGACAATAATCAAGCTGGTTAGTTAACATCTTGCCATTTCTTTCCATCACATAATTAATTGATATTAAAAAATTTCATCTTTTGGGCACTTATTTGTAGTTGTGATTTTATTTATTAAAAAAATAAGCATAAAAAAGTTTAAAAATCATATTTTGTGTACTTTGTTCTATATATACATCAGTGTCCATAATAATATATATATATATATGTTAATGTAATAAAAAGTGTTTTTTTCTCTTGAAACATATTCATTAAAAGATATTTTTGTTATAGGCATTTTTTAGTACAGTTGGAAGGGTCTCAATCACTCAAATCGCTAATGATCTCACATGAAAGCTCCAAGTTGCTCAGCTAGTTTCAGGTCACTACCTCGATTAGCTTCCAGCTCATTATTTTAGCTAGTTCCCAACACTTAATTTCAAAAAAGAGCTCTAACACTTCTTCTGTCAATACCAACTTGCAAAGTTAATACTACAAAAAATAGTCTAAGGGATCCACCTGCAGAAGTCGACTTGTAGAGTCCAATATGTCTAAGGGAGGGACTTATGTCCATTTTTCTAAGGGTCAATTTTCTTAAACAATTATTCAAAGAAACTGTCCATATTCCTTATAAGTAAAGCATTAACAGGAGGCTCTTTTTTTTTTTTTGTAACCACTCAACTTACCCAAATATGCTTTGCATTCTTTGTAGCATTATGCTACACATTTCAGCACTTTACTGGCCCTCTTACTTTGTAGGAATTTCCTCACTCCCATGTTTTTAACTTCATGCGCTATTATTTGCCTTTTGATATGATTTAGAACCATATGGATTGGAATCTTTATATGTTTTTATTTTTTACTATATTGCTTCATCTGGAAATCTTGGAAGGTCAAAATCTTGCTTGTTTGTTGTGAATGATCCATTTTGGACTCAAAACTTTTTAGCCTATTATATTTAACTCGAAATAAATTAGCATGCCTGGTGAGATCCAGTTAAAATATTATTAATCTCTGATCTTGCATAATCTTTAGAAGTGATACTATTTTGTTAGTTAACTTTGAAAATATGTTTACTATAAATTCACAAAATGGCCTCAAAATGAGGAGGGACCTATTGAAAATGAAAATGCTAGTAATGCTGGTTTTGTTGAAAATGTGATTGGTAACAATCAGAATAATCTAAACAATACACAAAGAAACAACCAAAATAGAAGAATCCAACAGGAAATGTCAAATAGAAATTGAAATAATAACAACAATAACAATTTGACTGATCGAAATGAACCACAAGATAATAGTGGACCAATACTTAGGGGACTAATGCCTTATGGCATGCTATATTTCTCATAAATGGACCAAAATTATCAAGGAAATTCATCTGGTTTAACTCCTAAAAAATGTTATTGTTTTTCAATAGCAGATAGAGGAAAGTAACCATGACATGGTCCACATGATGTCAAAATAGATTGCAACTACACTTCAACCAATGCTAGAAAATAATGTCTTGAGTCAACAAAGAATGAATCAAACACTAGATAGAATGGAAGTCCATTTAGGCAACAGTTGGAATAATGACAATGGTCAAAATAATGAAAATGGTTGAAATATTAATAACAATAATTATAACAATCATGATGATGAAATGGGGTATCCGAACATCAAAGATGAATAACCTGAAATGGAAGAACCACAATATGGTCGATTTAGAATGCTTCAACATTGGGAAAAAGAATTCAGAATGATAATCGAATTAATGTTAACATGTAAATCCCTATAAACCTACATCATAATCAAAATTTTCAACAAAGACAGGAACAAAACATCCAATTCCTGGTTGAATAATTGCTAGACCAATTAGGAGGGCATAATACTTATCTTAATTATAAGAGTACTTTTTCAGAATGGATAAATCAAATAGAACCCCTAGATGTTTTAAATTGTCAAAATTAACAACATTTTCAGGTGAAGACAATCAATTGAAAATTGAACATATCACTAGATTTAATGCAAAATGTCGAGAGTTGGTAGGAAATAAATATTTAAAAATGAATTTTTTTCCTTTTTCCTGAAACAAAATTACTTTTGCTTAGTAGTTAGGGTTCTCGCCAAATTTTGTACATTCCTAGGCATAATTAGAAAAATTGTTTCTTGACTAATTTTACAGAGGTGAAATGAGTATTGGTCTAACTAATTTATTGAATATAAAAAAAAAAGGTCATCAATGGAAAGTATTGATGATTACTTATTCAGATTTTGACAAGTAAGAAGCTATTATTTTACTCTAATAGTAGAATCTGATAGGGTAAAAATTGTTAGAGCAAATTTTAAGTTTGCAATTAGAGAAGACTTATCAATTAGCATGTAACAGATATGTCTCAATTGGTCAAGAAAGTTTGGCAAATTGAACAATTGCATAAAGAAAAAAATAAAAAAATAAAGAAATTTCCATTTAGAAAAGAAAAAGTAGTCTATTCAAAAAAAGAAAAAAATGGAGGTTGAGAATGAAATACATATGGCTAAACTCAAATTGGACCCTCCACATGTTTGTCCCTTATTAAAGAATGCTAAAATTAAGGACAACATAAACAAGAAAATTATTCTTCTAACATAAATAAGGTAGATTAAATTTTTGATGTCCTATTGAAAGATAAACAAATAAAATTGTCTAATGGCCCTAAGATTTTGACTAAAGATGAAGCCAAAGATCAAAAATACTACAAGTACAATAACATGTTTGGCCATATTACTAATAATTGTGGGTGTTACAGGAGCATGATTGAGAGAGCTATCAACCAAGGATGCCTTAGGTTCATTGATAAAGGAAAGGAAATGATAATTGACAAAGATCCTTTCTTAACAAGTGCAAACTATGCCGAACCCTCGAAGTTGAATGAAGTGAACATGGCCAAAGTGAATGTGGTAATCATATATGAATATGATGATCATTTGGATGCACCTTTAATACTTGAAACTTACATAAAGGAATGCGAGTCAAATTCAGAATTCTTCACATAGATCGAAGTTAAAGATGGGATAGTCACATTGTGTCCTAGATGTGAAAAATATTATGATGAAGGAAGAGTCTTACTCGCCAATTTAAGGGAATGCGACAGAATAGACCTTAAGGAAAAAGAAAAGGCTAAAAAGACTACTTTGACTGTACAAAGAGGCATAATTATTAGAAAGGAAGACAAAAAGAAAGTGAAAATGAGAGAAGTCAAAAGAAAAGAGGATATAAAAGAAAATTTAGTCTTTAAAAGAATCGATTTTGATTATCAAAATCAATTGAACAAAAGAGAGAGAAATTATTTTAATTGAACTTGAGTACCTCAAGGAAATATGTCAAATGAAAAATGGGTAACTAATGAATTACAATCAAAGAAGAAACAAATATGGGAGCCCATTATTCTAAAAGGGCAAAACAAATGGTACGACCTAAATTATCAACCTCCACCTCAAACAAAGACTCAAAAACATTAAATGCGAAGACAAGCTATTTTTAGAAGAAGACAAAAAATGGGTTAGTATTTTGATTAGAGAGTCAAGTGGCACAAAGAAAGAGGAGGAGAAGATAGACTTAGCAAAATATTTTAAACATCATAACTATAAAAAGTCAATTAGCTAATATATTTACAAAACCTCTATAAAGATCAGTTTTGTTTCATCAGGAATGAATTAGGTATGGTTAATTTTGATTAATTAGTCTAAATTGTTTGCATAATGTCACGCATGCTCATGAACAAAAAATTATGGAAAATCATAAAGAAGCAAGGTTGTTGCTCGTTGGATATAAGGACAATGCAATAGTCAACCGTGCCCTTTTGTTCCCTTAAAAATGGGCCAAAATCGTTGAATCAAATTCATAGCTCAAGAATTGATGGTTAAGATTAAAAGGGGAATCATCAGGGATTAGTATTAGTGTTATACCTCTTCAACATCTTTTTGCATATGTGTATTATCATTGTTAGTTTTAGGACCCTCTTTTGATTACACATGAACTATTTAATCATTGCTATTGCCTTTGTTGTGATTGCAACAATATACTAATGAGTAAGTGATGTTCTAACCCTATATGTTTAAGTTTTCTCTTTATAGTCTTGCATCTATATAAATTTAAGGAAATGCTTTGATGATGCTAAAGGGGGAGACAAAGCAAAATGTTTTTGCAGGAAATTTAGGAAACATACATTGAGGGGGAGCCTATAAATGATCTAATATTATTTTCTTTGCAAGATACTAATATTTAACTTTGCATATCAAAAAGGGGGAGAATGAAGAAGTAAACGGGTTCACCATAAGATGAGAAAAACTTGCCCAATTAGATGAGCCTAAGCACTATTGGCCTAAGCCCAAAATCGGTTGCATTTAAACTCATTTCCTTTTGACAATTTTTTTTTTTTTTGCATATGAAATATTTTGATGATAACAAAATCAATAACAAATATGATATAACTAAAGAGGATCAATCTGGTTAGCCTTGCAAGCTATATGAATGAACAAAGCATTTGGACAAAATGACATGCAAAGTTTAACTTAGAGATATTAGGAATATCCATTAGATAAAGGAAAAGTAGTTGGTTAAAGATCATGATTAAAATATAAAGAATTGACAAGATAATTTATGAGATACAATGAGATATATTGTGACTGACACCAGCTCTTTTATGCTTGTATCATAAAATATTTAGCAATATTTGATGTATGTTTTGTGTAGAGAAACATTATTCAAGATTTGAATTTGAATTTTTGAGTAGAAGAGAATTGAAGTTGCTCTGTTAGACTAATAGAAAGAAAATGGGTAAGTCTAAACCCATTTTTTTATTGTGTTTCATTTCTAATTATATTAACATATTTTGATAATGATAGTATTAAAAAAATTAGACAATATCCTTAGCTGTCATAACAACCAAGAAAAAATAGTTGTATATCGCAAAGAATCTTAGAAATATATGTTATTCTTAATATATCCATAATATAATGCATATATCCTTTGGACCAAAAAAACATAAGCAGCTAAGGTCTCTTAGTCAAAATAAAAGAATGAGAGGCTAATATTTTATAAGATTTAGTATATCAAAATTTCAGTTTCTATACACTCATTATATCATGTGATATCTAACATTGTATGAAAATGTGTTCACCATTAAGCAACAAATGTCTATGTTCAAATTTGCAATATTAGATTGAAAGAGAATGCAAGTTGTTCTGATATCCTGATCAAATAGAAAAATCTCTAGATTGGATTTTGAGGGAAATTTTAGAGCCATTTCTTCAAAGAAAATTGATCCACATCAATTCTAAGATTTGATAGACTAAGAATAGTAGTCACAAGGATATCCAAGTATGTATGTATATGCTTAAATATTGCTATCTTGTTATGCCTTAAAGAATGTAGGCATATAAATTTTGATGATTCTTTGTTAAAAGATGTAGAGATTAGTATCTCACAAGGGCCAATTTATTTCAATTGGTTCCTTGATATCTCTATTTGTTTAAGATAAATACATAGAGATAAATTATTGGTCCTAAACACCAAATTACATGGGTACAATATAGTCCCAAGATATATCCCGGTAATAATCACCTATAGGATCCAGTACAAACTTTAAAACACCCAAAACTCAGGTATTCTGAAACCACCTAGCTCTAGGGGAGAAATAACTTATTTCTTGACAGATACCTCAAAAGCTAGGATACAAAGCCAATGACAACTCCTTGGGATAAGATAGATTTCCTGGAAAAATGATTTTTACCCAAAGCTACCCAACCTCAACTTATTAGTCCACAAGTTGCTAGAATTATTGAACATGACTCTGGACAAATAGGAATAGTCTAGAAATTCCCAAAGTAACAGAACTAGATCAAATTCCCAAAATAGATAAACTCAGAAGATTAGTATCTTCTAGTTCAACTATGTCAGTAGACATATCCAACCTTAAGAGATCTTTATCTACTGTCAACTTTAGGGGAATGGATTATACCTCTAGGGTACCCAAACCAATCTATTCGAAAAATGTTTTAAAAGGAAAAGAACAAGTTGAAGATGAAGACTCTGAAGAATCTTTATCTCCAACATGTTCTACAATGATAAATAATTATCCAAAAGTTAAATGATTTCTGACCAAAAAGAATTTGTTTTTGAATTTCAAATCGATATAAATGTTTTGAAAGAAAACTTTTACTTAAAAGAATTTACTCCTCAAAGAGAATGGTTTCTTTCAAATTTTCAAGGAGATTCTAAACAAAAAATTCATGACTCTTAGTTCAAATTTATGAGACAATTCAAAACAAATATTCCTTTATTTGATTGGTTTAAGGTCTATGCTGAAAGAAAACCTAAGATAGAATTTCCCTTCGGTAGGAAAGTTAATGTTAACCATAGGACTAACCAAGTCTAGACAACTATCAAAGGAGAAAAATATGTTTCTGAGTTACCACCCTAGAAACCCTTCCAAATAGAAACCACAAACCTAGAAAAACCTTTAGTAGCAATACCCTTTAAGATAAAGGAGGTTGATAAACTTGTTTCCTCCAAGGACATATAGTCCTTGATAAAACAAAACTACTATACAAATAGGTATCTTCAAACCTTAGGACTCGGCTTTTAACTAGTGAAGTTGTAGAATCTTCAAAAGCCTTAACTAGTAGACTAATAACTCAACCTCTATTTAGGCCTTATGAAATTCCTCAAGATAAGCAAATAAACCTTAATAAGTCTTAGAGATATGAGGAAATAGCTAAAATAGAAATAGCCAAAATGATGGAACAAATAGATCAAAAGCTCTCAGAAACCCTTGTACTTCCAAATACTCCTCCAGTAGATAGGTCAAGTAGGAATAGTACAGAAAAAAATACAAAACTTAGACCAAGCTTCTGAAATATCTTCAGATGCTGAAGACCTAAAAATAGAAGCTATCAAAACTATAGCAAATTGGAGACCGCTTAGGAATCCTTTACCAAATTTCCCTGACCAAACCTCGTTAGAAAAACCTCTCATTATTCAAAATTCCTATAACAGGAATAACATATATGAATGAAACATAGATGGAAAATCTAAATACGAGATTCTAAATCTTCTCCAACAAATGACTATGGTTAGTACAACCTATCAAATAGCCTATAGATGTGATGATGCAACAGTATTTCATGTCATAGTTATAGGTTTTACTAGCCAACTCAAAGGATGGTGGGATAAACACCGCACTCAAATAGAAAAGGGCTAAATATTGGAATCTGTTAAGACTGGTGTAATGAATTAGTTGTTTGTGACTCTGATGGTGATGAAATATCAGACACAATAAATACCTTGATCTTTACAATTACCAAACATTTCATGGAAGATCCCAGCCTATGGGAAGAAAAATGTACAGAACTATTATCCAACCTTAAATGTAGATCTTTAGGAGATTTTTCTTGGTATAAGAATGCATTCTTCAATAGGATTTACTCCAGGTCATATAGTAATCAACCTTTCTAGAAAGAGAAATTTCTTACATGACTCCCTAAATCCTTAATAGATAAGGTTAGGGACAAAATCAAAAATCAGTTTAATGGGATTATCCCATATGAACAACTTACTTATAGACAACTTAAAGCTTATGTCTAGAAAGTAGCTTTAAATATCTACCAAGATGACAAAATCTAGAAACAACTAGCTAAGGAAAGGACCCTCAATAAAAAAGAATTAAGTTTTTTCTATGAGTAAGTTGGATTCATATGTTTAAAAACTTTCAAACCTAAACATAGAAGACAAGCCAAACAGGCAGAGTCTAGCAAATCCATGCGAGAGAAAATGCCCTACAAGAAATATCCTCATGGGAAAGCTAGATATACTCCTTCCCCAAATCAAGATATTAGACCAGTCTGTTTTGGTCGTAACAGACTAGGTCACATAGCTAAATATTACAAGCTCAACCAGAAGATGAGAAATTTAGACTTAAAAGAAAAGGTCTTAAACAAAATAAATAGTCTTTTAGTGGAAAAAACTTCTGAAAGTGAGGAATTCTCACCAAAAGTATCAAAAATAGAAATAGAAAATAGCAAAGAAGTCTAACAATAGGATTACTATTCTTCTAAAACAAAGGATACATCATCTTTTAAGAAAGAGATAAATGTCCTCATAAAAGAGTAGGATTTTCTTTTTGAAGTTATCTATCAATTACCAAATGATGAACAAAAAAGAGAACATCTCCAAAAACTTAAGCAAACCATAGAAAAATCCATCCCAACCAAGCAGGTTAGGATAGACAAATATAACTTTAAGAATGTCTTAGATAGGTTTAGTTCAAAAAGCAATAGGCTTGTCACCATTCAAGACTGGCAACATGAATTGAACCTATTAAAAGAAGAAGTGAAAGAGTTAAAGTAGCAACAACAACATTGTGATTTAATTCTTTCAATTCTTCAAAAAGGTAAAAAGAAAGATTCAGAAATACAGGAAGAAGAAAAAAATGATCAAATTTTCAAAATTACTTCTAGATTCTATTCAAAAGTGGTTTATCCCTATCAAATTATTCATTAAAGATGAATATACCATTGAGATAGTAGCCTTGTTTGATACAGGAGCTGATCTCAATTGTATACAAGAAGGACTTATACCAACTAAATATCTTGACAAAACTAAAGAAAGGCTCAGATCTGCAAATGGATCCAAGCTCCAAATCCAATTTAAACTTTCTATTGTGGTTGTTACAAATTCTTCTTACAACATTAAAACCATTTTTCTATTAGTAAAGGATTTGACTAGCAGAATCATCTTAGGTTCTCCTTTTATCCAACAAATTATGCCTTTTTTAGTTTCTAATGAAAGTATAGTTACTAAGAACTTAGGTGAGGAAATTGTTTTCTAGTTTGTCAAAAAACCAATTTTCAAATATTTGAATTTGGTCAAAATCAAGCAAAATTAAATCAATTTTTTTTTCTAAAGAGATCTCTTTCAAAAGGATAGAACAACTTCTAGAAGCACCGGTTGTTAGAAACAAAATAGAGTCTTTACAAAAAAGGATTGAATTTCAAATTTGTTCTGATTTACCAAATGCATTTTGGAAAAGAAAACAACATATGGTAGAATTACCATATGAAAAAGATTTTTTTTTTTTAAAATAAATTCTTACAAAAGCTCATCTAATTCAAACGAATTAAGAACTTTTTGACTATTGTAAAAAAGAAATAAATGATCTTTTAGCAAAAGGAATTATTAGAAAATCTAAAAGTCCTTGGTCATGTTCTACTTTTTATGTCAATAAAAATGCATAAATTGAACGGGAAACTTCAAGGTTAGTAATCAATTATAAATCTCTAAATGAAGTCTTACAATGGATCTGATATCCTATTCCAAATGAAAATGATCTATTGAATTACTTACATTCTACCAGAATATTTTGCAAAATTGACATGAAATTTGGTTTCTGACAAATACAAATTAAACCTAAAGATAGGTATAAAATAACATTTACAATACCATTCAAACAATACGAATGAAATGTAATGTCGTTTGGCCTAAAAAATGTACGCTCAGAATTCTAAAGGATTGTGAATAATATTTATAATCCATTTGCAAATTTTATCATTGTCTACACTGATGATGTTCTAGTTTTTTCTTAGAACATGGATCAACATTTCAAACATTTAAATATTTTCTTAGAAACTACTCAAAGAAGTAGACTTGTTGTCTCGCAAAAGAAAATCTCTATGTTTTAAACAAAAATAAGGTTGCTTGGTCATTCAATTTTCCAAGGAACTTTTACACCAATTGAGAAAGCAATCTAGTTTGTTGGCAAATTTTCAGATCAAATTCTTGATAGAACCTAGCTTTAAAGATTTCTGGGATGTTTGAATTGCCTTAGATTTCTTTCCTCAAATGTCTAATATCATACAACCTTTGCATGAACATCTTAAAAAGAATCCTCTTCCTTGGATGGATGTTCATACAAATGTTGTTCAGAAAGTCAAATTGTAGGTCAAGAGTCTTCCATGTTTACAAATCTTGATCCATCTACATTAAAAATTGTCGAAACAAATGCTTCAGATTTAGGCTATGGAGGAATCCTTAAAAAAAAGAAAAATAACAAAGAAAATATTGTTACTTTTACCTTAAAACATTGCAATTCTACACAATAGAATTATTCAACTATTAAAAAAGAAATTTTAGTAATTGTTTTATGCATAACCAAATTTCAAAGCAATCTTCTTAACCAAAAATTTATTATTCAAGTTGATTGCAAATTGACAAATGATGTTTTCAAAAAGGATGTTAAACATTTGGCACCAAAACAAATCCTTGGAAGATGGCAAGCCTTCTTATCTGCATTTGATTTTAAAATTCAATACATAAAAGGTTCTTCAAATTCTTTTCCTGATTTCCTAACCTGTGAATTTTTTGCAAAGGAAATAATGCCACCTAAGAATGAGTGAGAGAAAGATAAAAATAAAGATCTGTAGTTGGATCTGAAACCAAAATCCTCCCTTGATAAGGGAAAGCAAATTCAAAAGCCAACTTCTTGCAAATATCAAACCCCAGAGGACTATGCTATTTTAATCGAAACCCTTCAAGCCATAGCCTCACAAATATCAAAACCATTAACTTTGACCAAAAAGTCTTGGGCAGCTTGCCAAAGAAGAGGAAAATGTTAAGGACCTAGTCCTAAATTGAGCCAAAATCCTCAAACAAATTAAGAAATTAAAAACCTAGAAAATTGTGACTGGTTCTTTGTCCAAACAAGTCATACAAACCAATTCCCAACCAACCAAAATTGTCACTAAATACCTTCCAAAACCAGTTCCACAAAATATCCTCCAAATGGAGCCAAAATATTAGGATGAGAATCCCAAAAAAGTTTTTCAAAAGATATTTCTAAAAAAATTTCATTTTATCCCCAAAGCTTTCAATAAAACTAGGGAATTTTATGACTTAATTTTGATTGATTCTGATTTGGTCAAAATCAAACATAATATCTCCCCAAGGGATAAAACCTTTATTGCACATTCAACTTTCCAAATTGAAAAAATTATTTCTCCATTTGAATGGGGTCAAAATGTTAATTAGATAAAAAAGTTTTCAATTCCATGGGAACCCTATGGATATTCATACTGGACTATTAGAAGGCCTGGTATAATACCATATATTATCAAAATAAATCTCAAAATCACTCTTGGTTGTTTTTCTTCAACCAGAGTAAAAAATAAAAATTTTCAAATTAATTTTTTATGCGGGATCTTTATGGTCCAATACCAAAAATTTTCCTGAAAAAGTCATTGAAGGATAGGATACTTTTAGAACTTGCTTTGATAACTTAAACTATGGAAATTACTCCATTCTTCTACAATTTTATTCAAAAATTGGTCTTCTATTGTGTTTTACATGGAAGTATTAATATTCAAAAGAAAATTCATACTCCAAATGGCCAATTCTTCAACTACAGCTTCATATGAAATGGTGGGGAAGCTACAAATATACCAGCAAGGCTCACAAATATGAAATTCAGAAATGTTTTGAAGAATATCCCCACTTCCACAAAAATATGAAGGAAGGGACTTATCAATTTGTTCAAAATAAATCTCAAATTGCATCCTTTCTAGCGTTAATCTCCTCCAAACAGGAATATATTTCAAAGCTATAGGAGATCCTTCAACAGTTAACAAATACAGAATATAAAGCAGAATCCTATGCCTCAAATTCCTCAGAAGAAGCAAAGGATTATGCTCAATCAAATGATGATTATTGTTTAGGAATAAACCTCAGTGATTAATCTATAAACGAAATGAAACTCAAATTTTGGACAAATTCAAATTGGGATGTTAATAGAATAAAACAAAACTAGAGTGTTGGTAAACAAAATAATTTTAGACCGACAAACTTTTGCAAAAGGAGTCAAAAGGAGCAACTTTCAACAATTTTGGAAAAGAAAAAGATTTCAGCTACTATATTAGTTTGCTGTAGCTTCACATGAAAGAAAATTGTTTACTATAGCGCTACACTGTAGCAAACAGTAATTTGTAAAAAAATTTCTATAAATAGGTCCCTAATCCCAAATGTAAGGCATTCAAAAAATTTTCAATGCCATTTCCTTCTATACACATTCTCTGGAGCTATCTGGAGCTTTGCCCATATTTTAAGTTTTCTTCTTCCAAATTTAATAAATAATTTATTTTTCCTAATAGCAGTCCCTCTGCAATCCTTGCACCTTTTTCTTGTTTTCTTAGGGGCACCTTCGTGGCTTCTTTATATATATATATATATATATATATATATATAAATGCCTATTAAGCAAAAAAAAGTAGAGTAAGGGAAGTGATATTGAGTCTAAGAGCTTACAAGCCAATTCTATAAAAAAATCTTCATATCCCTTTAGTGTTCAAACTTATAAATCTATACTCATTACAAGAAATTTGACTTTTAGTGACAAGTGTTATTCTTGTTACTAAAAATAATGCTTTAGTGCTAATATTTCATGATTATAACTTAACCATCTATGTTACTAACAAGGTTTGTTTATCGTCGCAAAACAATATTTTTTAATGATAAGTTTTATTTCTCGTTACAATAGTTATCACTAAAAATTAATTTTTGTACCTGCCAAAAATTTATAGTTGAAGGGAAAATAGTATGTCTTTAGTGACAACAATTATAGTTACTGAAATAGTTTTTAGTAACAAGATAAATATATTGACACTGAAAAAAGATTTAATGACAATATTGGTGGTTACAAATATTATATTTTTAGTGGTGACATAAATATGTTGACACTTAGAAAGGTTTAGTGACAATATTAGTTGTCATAAATATTATGTTTTTAGTGACAACATAAATATATGGTCACTAAAAAAAGCTTTAGGAATAATATTGATTGTCACAAATATTATACTTTTAGTGACGATGTAAATATGCTATCACTAAAAAAAAAGCTTTAGTGACAATATTGGTTGTCACAAATAATATTTTATATTCATACAAAATTTTCAAATATAATTTTTATAAATTCATATAAATAATTTTTATAATATTAGAATAATACTTTATTTCAATTTATTGTAAATTTTATATTTATTATTATAAATATCAATGACATTTATTAAACAAGAATGGTTTAATGATTTATTAAATAAAATATAAACATTTAATACAAATTATTTAAAAAAATTCAATGATAATGTTTATTTGGAAAGCATAAAAGACACATACACTTGAAAAATTAAAAAATAAAAATAAAAAAATTAAAGCTTACATATAATGTATGCTAATTATAAATTAAAAGAGAAGTATGTACCACCGGTTAAGGCATTCATTCCATTTAAAAGGTCTTGGGTTCAATTCCCTAGGTAACACAAACAAAACATAAGAATATCTTGGTGGATACTTATTGTAATCATTTGCTAGAGATTGAGAGAAAGGGGTCATCTTTCGTGGGAAAATCTTAACAATTAATGGTTGAGAGACTTGTGTGAGAAAACTTAGCACTACAACTTTTTTAACCTTTGTAAACACTAAATCTAGCAATAATTAGCAATAATTAAAAATTATTACCTATAACTAGAATAGACAATACTTTTTTTTTTATTGTTGCATTTATTTCTAATATTAGGCAACAACCATTTAAAACTGTTGCTTGTAAATATAATAGACAACAGTTTTTTTAAGTGTTAACACAAATATAATATAATTTTACTCGATTAAAACAAATCCAATCATTTCTAAGCCTACTCTTCACCATCCTCTCTCTGTGTTCAACGACGAGAGCTCCGTTTGGACGAGGCATCGCGCTAGACTTCCTCCCTGAGAGTACATCAGTCACAACCATGCCCTAGCAAGTAACGAACCGTCGTAGCTAGGTGTCAGAGAAGCTTCCCTATTTGGGGTTTCTCCCTCAAATGCCATCTATTGCATTTTGACATAAGCATGTAAAAAATATCCTGGGTATCTCATAATTTTTTTTTGTTGTTGTTATTCAATTGGTGTAGACGAGGTAGAACTTGAGGAGGATGAGAGGGAACCTGTAGATGGAGATGCCATTGACGACCACGATATGGACGACGAGGATGAGGAGGAAGAAGAAAGCTTTAATTATACTTGAATTTCTGAACATTAGGTTGTTTCGGGTTTGATTTTGGTTTTGTATGCTATTTATGCCGATTTTTGAGACAAAGTGTTTCATACCCCAAATTAGGGTTTACGGCCTTTCTTAATGTTATTTCTCTACAGAATACAATAGAAATCATTTATTTCTTTATTGACTTTTTGACAAAGAAGAAGGAATGATTGATTCCTGTATCAACTTGCAGTCTCTTATTTGTTTTGCTAGGATTATAGTCCAATTTTAAATTAGCACCTTTGTTTGAATTTGAATAAGAAATCATATTGGAACATTCTGTTAGAAACCAGGACTTCTGATAGCATGACTTGAGTCTCCAAAGTAATCAATCCTAGTTCAAATTAACAACCCTAATCATTTCACATGGTTTCAGAGTCAGATGATGACATCATCCTCTGTTCCCATTAAGTATTAAAAATGTTAATACTTTTTTTATGTTTCCTAAGCTAATTAGATGTTCAACCTATTTGTTCATTTTCTTCCTAAATTAGGATTCTTAGAACTTCAAATTGAATACAGGTAAATCACCTTGAATGCAGGAGATGGACTATAAAAATGAAGCAAGCAATGGTCTGAAGTTCAGGTTAGTTCCTGCTATTAAGGTTCCAATGTTTTCTAGATTTTATTTACTTTATAACTTCTAGTTCAAAGCAGTATGCTTCCAGTTCATA
>JANHAO010011275.1:0-17075 GCA_026873985.1 Saraca asoca | reverse complement strand
ATTTTGTTACGGTGGTCATTCTGTTTTTCCCACACTCTGCAATTCCATGAAGGACAGAAGTCGGTTTCCCAAGGTAAATAAACACACTCATTCACACCCTGTACGTTTTTTTTTTTCCTCTGAAGTTCTTTATTTGGTAAATTCATTTATTCTAGAAGTAATTAACTTATTTGTTGCCTTATTTTTATTTTTTAAATCCTATTTTAGTATTTTATTTCTTATCAAAGAACTCCATTATATTTGGATAAAAATGTAGTGTTTTACTGAATTAATGCCAGTAAATATCGATTGACATAGATGGATTTCATATTAGTCTTTCATTTTTTTTTTTTTATAAATGAAGTTATTATACACAATTGTATTTGAAAAATATTACATGTACATGTGCACACAATCTTCACACAATAGAAAGAAATATGTAAGTGCTGTATGTGCCATATTCTTATTTAATGTGTAACATATGAATAATAGCATGATTAATGAATTATTAAGGAGACAAGATTTCATTATAAGCCTCCGTCCATCCCAATCATCCAAGCTAGTTCAGGTGCAACTTTGTAAATTAAAAATTATGATTTTCTAATTTTTAACAGGATTTTTGAAATCTATGATTTTCACATTCCTTGGTTTAATGATGATGAAGCATTGCAGTGTAAATGTCATTTGTGTATATTTGTTTCTCTCCCTTTATCACTTTCTTTCTAAAACACACTCTATTTTTTTATGGATTTTTTGTGTGTTCTTTTGTGGGCAAAGAGAGGACAAACATATGTGTAACTCCTCCTTTAATCTGATGCGGCCATCAAGCATTAGTTATTTTATTAATGGATGATAAGATTTATTTTATTAATAACTTTCCATTATAAAAAGTTATTTATTAGCATCAATCCCTTAATTTCAGGCCACTTATTAAGTTACCAAACAATGATTATTTAACATTCTCCCCCTTGGCCTAAAAATTAGATGAAACTAATACTTAAAACATAAGTATGATGCATTATAACCTTAAGCATCAAAATCCATCCTCCTAAAACATCATAATTACCTCAATATGATGTATTACTAAATGTGGGTTATAGCGGTTGTACATTAATCACATAACATACTCCCTTCCATATACCACAAACACCAGCGTCCTACCATTCTAGGCCTATAAATGACACAGATAGTTTCATGATAGTCCACAGTAATCTTTCTAGACAATTCACATTATAACATATCAAAACACAACAATGTACATATCATGACTTGTTGACTATAAAATCCGATCAATAGTGTAGATCCAATGAAATTCCAAACTGTAAGTTATGGATGTAAATGTGAACAAGAAAGAGATAGAGAGAAAGGAAGAACAGTAGGCACCAGAAGCTTTTTAACGTGATTTGGAAAAAGTCAATGTAACCCTTACATTCACGATGGTTGTATTTGCCTTTAGGCGGTAATTTCTCTATAGTGTTTTATAGGATCACAATACAAGTATTCCTTCATTATTTCAGCGTAGTTTTTGCATGTATTTCTCACCATATCTGCTACAATGATCCTTTCCTTCTATTTATAGAGGTAGGGAGAATTATAAGTATAATTTGATAAATTGTAAAATTATGGCTTTTGCTATCGTGGGCAATAAATACTTAATGGGTAATAAACGCTTGGTAATAAATGCATGGCATTTCATTGTCAGTTTTTGGAGGCTGATGTGTCGATTTAGGGGCTAACTTGTTGTTGGGAGATTATGACTCTAGGTGCTGACTAGATCTTGACGTTTCATACTCAATGTTTGAGGCAGCTCGTTGGGCAGCTCGAGCTTATGCTAGATGATCTGCTAGCTATGTGGGTTGGCCTCATACTCGGGTTCAATCAGAGTAAGCTTGTTGGTAGGTGGTTGGGGTAGTATGCTTTGCTTGGCAAGCTGGAGTCCATCCTCAACTAGCTGGAGTTTCTGTATTGGTCGCGTCCTATGTCCTAGGCTTGTGACCGGTAAGTTAATGCCTTTGCTATGCGACCCCAATTTTTGGGTGATCTATGTCCTTTCTGCTTAGGCTTGTCTCTTATTAGGCCTTGGCCAGTCCATTTTACATTGTCTAGAAAATACCCATAGCATTAGCCCCTAACTCTTAGTTCACTTTGTGGACTAAGAGTTGTAGTTTGCTGGTGAAGTCCTTACTTGCAGTCTATAGTGTTGTCGAGTCCTTCACCTATAACTTGTCGTATAGTCAAAGTCCTCATTCACAGCCTATTGTGTTGTCATTTTAGGCTTCATTCTTTCATTTCATCTACAACAGACCGTACCTCCTATTGTACATGTTTTATAGCTGTTGGCATAGTAACCTTACTTTCTTTTAGACCATTCAATCAAGAACAGCTGAATGTCTTTTAGATTTTTTAGTGAAGCTAGTCTAGTCTATGTAAGGCATGAGAAGCCTCCTTCCCTGCTTCACAGAATAATCGGATGGGTACATTGATTTAGCCCCCATGTTTCCAAAGCTCTAGCCTCTGGCGGAATGCTCTGAGGTGTGTACTGTCTACTTCATGGACTGCGAGGTATGAATGGCTTGCTGCATGAGGTTCCTACAGAGAACTCCTCTTTGAAGACTCTAGGAATTTTTTCATAACCTCCTTATGGTACTAATGGGTTTAGCTTCTCCCTTTTTGTTCTTTTATCCTCTAGCGAGTTAACCGTTTCGTTTTTGCAATTGCTTAGGGGTTGCAAGGCCGAGGGAAGAGCTCTTAGCTTGGGAGGAGGAGAAAAAAGATGAGTTGGAATGGTCTGACTTGCTTGCTGACCTTGTGGCTTGTTAGAATTCAACTCTTCCTCAGCTAACTGTAGGTCGGCTCCTACCTGTAGGAGTTGGCTTTTAAAAGGCCAATTCCTCCTGCGTATTATAACTATAGGCTTATTCCAGTCTTTGTACTTTGAATTTTCTTATGTAAACTACCCTTGTTGAAAGAGATTTTATAATGAAACTTTGCATAATATTCTTGTCTTTTCCCAAGCATGTCATATTGGTGATTCAATAGGTCATAGTTGGCAACGCAAATGAGCTTCTACAAACCATAACTTAATAAGTATTAGATAAAATAAATGCCTAATAGGTCAGTCAACCTCAGATAACATAGATAAAATTAATGTAAATGGGCTTGAGCTAACAAATCATGACTTAAAAAGGATATGTGCCATGTCAAACAACTAATCAGTCACTTTAGCTCATCTTGGTTGACAATGAACTCAAGCACCGAAGTGCTTATGTTGTTGATGAATTTGAGCACCGAAGTGCTTGAGCTAGTAATAAGTTTGAGCACTGAAGTGCTTGAGTGCCTAAGTTAGTGCAAGATCGAATATCTGAGTAGGTTATATGGATGTGCCTTAGTCTATGCAAGATTTTGGTGCCCAAAGGTTGTACAGATATGCCTCAACTAGCATAACTTAGACGTGAAATCTTGGTAGGTTGAACGGATGTGCCCTGGTCCACGCAAGATTTTAGTGCCCAGAGGTTGCACAGATGTGCCTTAACTAGCACAACTTGGACGCGGAGTCTTGGTAGGTCGCACAGATGTGCCTTGGCCCATGGAAGATTTTGGTGCCCAGATAGGCTGCACGGATGTGCCTTTCCTAGCACAACTTGGATGCGGAGTCTTGGTAGGTTGCATGGATGTGCCTTGGTCTACGCAAGATTTTGGTGCCTAGAGCTTGCACAGATGCACCTCAATTGGCACAACTTGGACACAGAGTCTTGGTAGGTCGCATAGATGCACCCTAGTCTGTGTAAGATTTTAGTGCCCAGAGGTTGTATGGATGCACCTCAACTGGCACAACTTGGACATAGAGCGAATCGAGGGCTATAGTCCATTACTTGCAATCTGCAATCTCACAGGCTATTTAATATTCCTTCATTGATTTTTCTGATACTCTTGGGCTCCTTCTACTGTCCAGTGTAATCATTTCTGCCTTGGTAAGTGTCTTTGCTTAGTTGCTGATAACTCACAACTGGTGCTTAGAGGACCGTCAAATCATAGGTATTTGATAGGTTCCTAGATCCAACGGTGAGGCATTATGCAATAAATCATGAGGAGAGCCTTTTCCCTCTTTCCATTTTCTCACTTGAAATTTAGAACTCTCAGACTCTCCTTTTTCTTCCTCTCCATTAAGTCAGTGTCAATGTTGCTTTGGCCTACTAGATTTGTGATTCAAGTTTTGATCTCTGAAAGCCTATACTATTCATTTCACAAACCTTCTTCTCCAGCTAAAATAGTGAGTTTTCTCTCTTTAATCTACAGTTTCTATATATTACTATTTTATGGTTTGTATGAGGCTTGTTTGTGTATGATTGGAAGATCTGAAATATTGGTTAAAACCTGCTGCTTGCACATTTTCTTGTGTTTGGTCTAATTTATCTAGTCAATTTCCAATAGCCTTTAGGGTTTTTTGATTGTCATTTCAAATTCCTCCTTGATTTTCTGGGTTCTAGTGTCCCAATGGTTAAGTCTCCCTTGACTTTTAGAGTCTAGGCTTTAGATGTAGTGACTCAAGGCGTATGTGTGTTCTGCCATTCAAGAAATTGCTAGCCTTAGTGTTCTCGGTATGGTCTGCTTTAAGCGACCTGACTACACCTTATTTTTATGTAGATGGTAGCTCACCAATGCCAAAGTCACCGAATAGGGAATGGTAAGGAACCTGACTCTCCAACCCCGAGTGTGGAATTGGTATGACATATTAATGAAGCAACCTCAGGGAGTGGTGAGGTTAGTGGAGAGTTCAATGCTCACCCTAATCCTATTGAGAGCCTAGAGGCCGCTACCAGTCAGTGACCTTCAGATCGTTCGATGTTCAGTCATCACACTTCATTTGTCAACTTTTACGAGCTCCAAACAATGATCCAGACATTTTGTCTCCCTAAAGCGTGCCGTGTCATGGAGCCCTCCCTAGCTAATTATGCCATATATCCACCTCGAGGATTCATTGCCATTAGCCACCAGCACCTTGTCATTGGATTTAAGTTCCTAGTGCACTCGTATATTATAAGCTTTCTAAATAAAATCAAACTTAGCTCATTTCAGCTTAATCCAAACTCCTACGCTTAACTCACTTCCTTGACGCTAATATATCTGAGGAACAATCTCCCACTACCATCAACCAAGGTTCTTTGCTACTTATATAGTGTTAGGAGCGCAGGCTTGTTGGATGGGATTTATTATTTCTCGGCTCGACTAACCGAGCACAAGAAAATTTTACCATAGGGTGATGCCAAAGGCAAATCTAACGTGGGGAATTACAAAATCTGTTGGTTTTATATATCATGCCCATCCCTGCACAACCTTAAAAACTTCAGTTTCTTCCTTATTCCTGATGATCGAGCTCAGGGCGTGCGAGTTTGATAACTTATTCACATTTGTTTCTTTGGTTCTAACATTTTTCATTTTTGTAGACAAAACCAACAAGAAGCCAACTCTTGGAGATGAAGAGCTTGGGGTGTTAGATTAGTTCGTTGCTTCAAATGATCTACAAAATGACTTTCATTTTGACGAGGGTCTTCTGTGCTCCCACAAGCTTGTTCTAGCTTTAGGTACCAAGCTTACTAGAGTAATAGAAGTTCATCAGGTTAAGGAGATTAGCCCAATCAGCTTCAAAGATTACGAAAACATAATGAAGATCATCCTTAGGAGGTCGCCATCTGATTTTGATGTAGAAACCTCACTGACTCATGATGCTGTCATACCTCTGACTATTGAAAGCCAACCTTTGGCCTTGGCAACAACACCCTCACAGGAACTGGTTTCCTGCTCGCATCCTAAGATAATTGTCGTAGCTGAGGTTGCTTCCCCCTCTGAGCCCCCTACCAAAAAATGAAAAAGGGACAAGGGGAAGAAGAAAGTTGTTGTCGCCTGGAAGTGAATGATGCCAAAGGTCGAGGCCGAGGAGTAGCCTACTGGACTTAGCTCAAGGATGAAAGAGTATCTTAACCTCTTTTTAGACTACGTTGACATGATTCTGGGGCCTCGCAATAGGATTAGAGTATTGGAGTAGGAGGACCACTCACCTGAAGGGTTGGTGGGCTATTTATCTCATCATAGCCTACTGGTAAGTAGGGTCTTTTTATCTTAGTTCTTCTGCCTTTTTTGTAATCTAACTTGGCCATTTTATTCTTCAAAACTTGCTAACACTAATAAAGCTGGACCAAACGCTTTAAGCTTAAGTCGAGGAGAAGGCAAGTCTCGTGGATGACCTTGCTATAGTCATCGCTGAAGTGTTAGAATTGAGAGAGAAAGCCAAGGATGTCCAGGTTACCCTAGGCCATTGCACTAAGCCTTAGCACGACCTTCATGATTTGACAAAAGCATGGATTGACCTGAACTTGGCTCTATAATGGGTTGAACTTGCTGTAAAACAAGCTGAGATAGCGGAAAAATGAGTTTGGGTAATTAAGCAATGAGCTAAGGTGGTGGAGCAACGAGCCGAGGTTGGTGCAAAGGAACTCGAGGTAGCCAAAAAGGAGGTTGCTAAAGTTAAAGCAGAGACTGCCTCATAAGCTGTAGAAGCATTGGAGAAGGCTGAATCCATAACTAGCTCTTCCTTCTTTTACACCTTGTGGGAGCAGCATCTGGAGATGGACTTCTCCTTTTCTTTTGGAAAGGATACCCTTGAGGCTATGGAACATTTCAAGAAGAGGATGGCTAAGGCCATTTCTTCCAAAAAGGGTGCGAAGTCTGTAGCTAAAGTTCCTCCTACTAATGGTGCCACTAAAAGAGAGATTGGTTCTCAGGTCATGGAAGCTATTGGTGACCAAGTGGTGGATGACCTCGTTATTCCTCTTGTTAACCCTTTGCCCCATGAAGGCCTAACTCCTGAAGACTATGACTTATTTGTCATTTTTGGATTTCCTATTTTGAACTTTGTATTAAATCTTGGATTTTGTATAAGTTTACTTTGTTGGAAAGAACATTGAATGATCTTTTGCAATATTCTTACTTGTTTCTCCTCAATTCCCATACTCGAATGCATGACTCGATACATTTATGTGGAAACAAGTGCTCAGTAGGTCATGCTTAAGCCAATATTCTTCATCTGATACATTGTTTACTTCTTGTGTAAGACTTTATTGGAACTTTTTTTAGTAATTAACATATATAGATTAAACACTCCCACTTATTCATGAATAATTTTTTAAAAGATTAGGGTCTTTATTGTTAGTATGGGAGAAGATGCTTGGTATTCCAAGCTTGAGGAAATTCTATCCCATTCAAGTCCACCAGGTGGCAAGCCCCACTACCAATAAATTTTTTAATACGGTACAGACACTCCGAGTTCAATCTTAGGGCCCTTTCGTTGGCTTTGCACACTCCTGGAAGGATAAGACGTAAAACAAGATCACCAAGCTTGTAGCTTTGAGCTTGAACCTTTTGGTTATAGTACCTCAAGACCTACTGCTGGTAGGTCATGACCTTAAGAAGAGCTCTTTCCTTTATCTCTTCTATTAGATCTAGATTTACGGTGAGCAGTTAGTCATTATCTTCTAAATTAAAAGTAATCCTTCATTGTGATACTACCTCAAGTTCTGCTAGGATCATCGTTTCATACCTGTATGCCATCGAGAAAGGAGTCTCTCCTATAGTGTTGCAAACTATGGTTTGGTAGGCCCAGAGCACCTTCTGTAGCTTGTTTACCCATGTTACCTTCTTGGCTCTAGCTTTGTCTTCAAGATTCTTTTAATGATCTTGTTGATGGCTTCAATTTGCCCATTGGCCTGCGGATGGTCTATGGCCGAGAAGCTTTTTGTGATCTTGAGGTCGTCGCAGAATGTAATGAACTACTCGCTATTGAATTAGGTCCTATTATTGGTTATAATCTGTTAGGGGACTCCAAATCTGCAGATGATGTTGCTCCATACAAACTTCTCGATCTTTGTAAAAGAGATCTCTATGAACTCCTTGCCTTTACCTATTTGGTGAAGTAATCTATAGCCACAACTATATGTTTGCAATTTTCAAAAGTTGTAGGAAGTGGTCCAATTAGGTCCATCCCCTAGATTGCAAAGGGCTATGGACTAACCATTTGCTATATGTAGGCAAGTGGGGCTTATGGGATCTTCACGAATCTTTGACACTTATCGTACCTTTTGATGAGATCAATAGCATCCTACTTCATTGTGGTCCAGTAAAATCCTTGTTAGTGAGCTTTTTGGGCTAGATAGCCCCCCAACATAATTTTCACAATGGCCTGCATGGATTTCCTCTAGAATAATGTCACAGTCATTGCCATCAATACATTTAGAGAGCAGGGTTGTGAACTTTCTTTTGTACAGCACATCATCATTATGCAATATCTGGTTGCTTAACCTCGCAATCACTTTGCTCAAGCTTATCCTCTGATAGCTTGTCATTCTGTAAGTAATCAATGGTAGGGTCCATCCATGAGTCTTGGGCCACAACAATTGTCATCACAATGTCCTCCTGCTCTATACTTGGGGATGAGAGGAATTCCATTGGGATTGCTCCTAGGAAGTCGATGCCTTTTGTTGTAGCCAGGCAAGCTAGGGCATTAGCATCTACATTTTGAGCTCATAGTATTTGATTGACTTTGTAGTATTAGAACAAGCTTAATAATTCTTGAACCTTCTACAAGGAGATGGTCATTTTTTACCCTCTGGTCTAATACTCTCCCCATACGTGGCAAATAACGAGCTGCAAGTCACTAAAGATCTTCAACCTTTTACCTTGTACTTTTTTTGCCAATCGCAGCTTGGCTAATAATGCTTTATACTCAGTCTCATTATTCATAGCCTAGCAACTGAATCTCAATGCACAGAGGATTTTATGCCCTTCTAGGTTAATGAAAAGCACTCCTGCCCCGACCTTCTGCTCACTTGATGACCCATCGACATATAGTTCCCAACAAGGAGGCTTTGAAGTCTCTACTTCCTTTTGCATGGGCTCATTGAATTTAGCAATAAAATCTACCAGAGCCTACCTTTGATTGCTGGTCTAGGCTTATACTCGATGTTAAACTGGGCCAGCTTAATTGCCCATTTGAGCAGGCGACTTGAGACATCTGTCTTTTGCAAGATTTGCTTAAGTGGGAACTGCATGAGCACCTTTATATTGTGAGCTTGGAAGTAGGGTCATAGCTTTCTTGATGCAATTACTAGGCAAAAAGCGAGTTTCTCTATAGGTGAGTACCTTGTCTCGGTGTCCAGTAGCCATTTGCTTACATAATAAACAAGGAGTTGAGTTCCATCTTCTTCTCGCATTAAGGTTGCATTAAGAGCATACTAAGATACCCCTAGATAGATGACCAACTTTTCACTTTCCTCTAGTTTTGACAAAAAGGGAGCTTGTCAAGGTACTACTTGAGCTATTGGAAGGCGACCTCGCACTGCTATGTTCATTTGAATTTCCTTGCTTTTTTTAGGACAACAAAGAATGGAACACATTTATCTATTATCTTTGAAATAAATCTACTCAGCACCGTGACCTGACCATTTAAGCTCTATATATCATTGGCACTAGTAGGGGACCTTATGTCACTGAGGGCTTTGATCTTCTCAGGGTTCACTTTGATCCCCTTACTATTCACCATGAAGCTGAGGAATTTCCCTGAGGTGACCCCAAACACACACTTATAGGGGTTCA
Organism: Saraca asoca; assembly: GCA_026873985.1. Lineage (NCBI taxonomy): Eukaryota > Viridiplantae > Streptophyta > Magnoliopsida > Fabales > Fabaceae > Saraca > Saraca asoca. The sequence continues at coordinate 7,451 of JANHAO010011275.1, read as the reverse complement.
GCTTCATTTGGTACTTCTTTAGGATTTGGAACATTTCTTCTAGATCATGAACATGGTTAGCGAGCTACTTAAACTTCACCAACATGTCATCCATGTACACTTCCATTGTGGCATCATATTTACCAACCACTAATAAGTTACCCTCATATTTTTAGGTTCGAAGGGCATCACCTTGTAGTAGTATAATTCACGGTCAATAATAAACTAGGTGTGTTCTTCATCGTATAGGACTATAAGGATCTTGTTATATCCTGAGTAAGCATCCATTAATCTGAAAAGTTCATGCCCACCTGTCGTATTCATGAGCTGATCGATCCTTGGCAGAGGAAAGTTATTCTTTGGGCATTCTTTGTTAAGGTCAGTAAAGTCAATGCAGGTCCTCTATTTTCCATTCTTCTTCTTTACAAGCACGGGGTTGGCTACCCAAGTTGGGTAATAAGCTTCTCGAATAAACTTATTTGCAAGAAGCTTATCCACTTCCTCCTTCTGAGCAACATAACACTCGGCAATCATTGGTCTTTTCTTTTGGTGATCTGGCTTGTGCTAAAGGTCGATATTAAGCCTGTGTGACATAACCACGGGGGTTAATTCTGACCATATCTTCATGATTCCAAGTAAAAACATTCACGTTCGCCCTAAGAAAACTTAATCAATTGCATTTTCACATCTAGAGGTAGGTTTTTCCCTAACTTGAGGCACCTCTCTACATCTTCCTCACTGACCTACATATCTTCGAGCTCTTCAACAGGATCAGTAGCTCATTCGACATCCACCTCGTAAGGGTCGAGGTCATGGCTGACCCCCTTAGTGCTCGTGGCTTGGGGCTCTCATTTGGATGCCACATGTACCTTTTTCCCTTATACCCTAAGCTTGACCGTGTCTTTGTAGTAACAACGGGCCTACTACTACTTTTTCTGCACACATTTGGCTCCGTTGAGGGTTAGGAATCTGATGGTGAGTGTCCTGGTCAATGTGATCATGTTTAGGTTATTCATTGCTGGTCACCCTAGCACCATATTATAAGCCGAGGGATAATCTATGATTAAAAAGTCTGCCATGATGGTAGCTTGACAATTTGAATGCGCTAGAGTGAGCGGGAGTTTGATCTGTCCCATCGACAATATCCCATCCCCTGTGAAGCCATAGAGGGGTTCGGGGGAAGGACTTAACTAGCTTGCACTCACTTACATTTGGTTAAAGAATCCCTTGTACATTACATTGACTGAGTGCCAATGTCGATCATTATTCTCCTCACTTCAATATTGCCTATTTTGGCCTGGTTAACTAGTGCATCATTGTGAGGAGTGTGAATTCCTTGAGCATTTTCTTCCATGAACGTGATGCTATCCAAGGTTGTTCTAGCTTTCTTAGTGAGTCTTTCACATTTTTCATGACTCACAAGTAGGACGCAGCCTGTTGCTCGCACGTAGTGATCATGCGATCTATTTGAGGTGCCAGCGATGTGAGGCCTACCATGAATGGTGAATATGGACCTCACTGAGGGTGCTTCCTCGTGTTCTAGGGTCGATTGGTGCTAATGTTATGCTAGTTGTTAAGGTCGTGGAGGTCATTATCTCACAGGTCATACTACATAATTGATTATGGTTGTCGAGACTGATCAAATTAGAAATTTATAAAATCGAAGTTACCTAAACTACTTATAGCATAGGCAACACCAGGTCGAGCTCTTGGATCATTTTAGGATAATGATATCAATCAAATTAGTAGCTAGAAATAAGGGGGTTGGCAGTAACTAAACTAATGGCTACACTAACACAGAAGTGAAAACAGAACAACAAATAAACCAACCATTCAAGGGAATTAACTAGCTTGAGATTCATGCATCCTTAATCGCTAAATGTTCATTCAATTGTTGATAATTATAATAAGAAGCCTTGGAATGATTAATGAATCTATCCTAAGCAGTCAAGATTCATCCAAACTGACAGCATATCAAAAGCTCAATGCATTGCCTAGTTTTCCTATCCTCTTCCTATAATTGATCATTAAGAAACAATCATATAACATCTAAATCAAATGAAGCCATTCAACTTAGATATTCAGTAAAAACAGAGAGGAAATAGGAGAAAAATGACCAGCAATTGAATGCAAGTTGAAGGAACAAGATCTCTATATTAATCTTCAAGTTTTGTCAACTCCTTGTGCTGATTACAAACCCAGCCTTCCATGGAAGGTAGAAAATACAAAGAAAAGAAGAAGAAAACATCCTAAACTACTGCTACCTAAAACTAAGCTAAAACTACTCTAAAACTATTGCAAAAACTGAACTAAAAACTCTAAAAAAAAAAAAGATTTTGCCCAGGGAAAAGGAGAAGCTAGCTGCATTGGTTGGTGAGTAAGTAATGAGGGCTAGTGTAGCTGGATACTTTATGCCACTCTTTCTATGTGTTAGATGCTCAATGCAAACTACATTTCTCTAGATTTTACTACTCTCCAGCTGGTTGAGTGTTTACTAGATCAAAGGATGGTCAATTGGGTTCAAGATCCATGCTAATTGGGGGCCTTAAAACCAATTCTACATAAGCCCAATTTTGTAGCATTTCTACCTCCTGTTATAGCTCATTTTGCATGCTCATAATGACATTTTTAGCTCAGGAAGTCTTCATAAGAAATGTGGCTTTATGTTTCAGATTCCATTTGGACTTAGTTTGACCTTAACTGAACCTTTATAACTCCAGTTATGGTCTAATTAGTGCACAAAGGTCAGGCTGCTCGAGACAATATTTTGGTCTTGATTTTAACTATAATTTCATATAGCAATTGCGTGATTCAGCCTTGTAGTCTTCATGAAAGTTGTAGAGCCATGTCTTAGCTTTTGTAAAAGATAAGAATCACATCAATTAGACAAGTGTAGCTCGAGTTATGACCAGATTACAAAAACTGCTCAAAATGGCCAAATTATGCATAATTTCTTTTAATGAACCAATTGACACAAAATCATAAATACATGCTAACACAGCTGAAGTAAGCCAATTTTGGACTTTAAAATTGTAAGTGAGAGGATAAATAAATGAGTGAAATATTTTGTTATCAATAATCCCTCAGTTCTTAATTAAGTCCTTAATGGCATCTTTGAGTGTCCAACATTCTGAAGTATTATGTCCGACCTTGTTATGATAGGTATAGAACTTATTTCTATTTCTGTGCTCTATAAGAGCCTTTATGGGCTTAGGTCTCTTGAAGTCCTCTTTATCCCTTTTTGTCATAAAGATCTTGTCTGGAGTGTCCAATAGGACGGTGTAACTATCATAGCAAGCTTGGTATTGAGGTCGCTTACCCCTAGCCTTCTTTGTGACCTAACCACCAGAACCATCTTTTTAGCCCTCTCTAGTACTCCTACCACCAGTTCTTTTTCTGCTCCAGTTGGAGCCACTTGCCTCATCCTTCTAGTTGGGCTTCTTCAGGCCAAAGGTTTACTTCCACCTTATCTTCTTAGCAGTTCGCTCACAGAACTCTCCCAAATCCTTCACCAGAGACTTGTATATATCCTCATACAACTTTCTGTCCTTTCAAAGTCCAACTGAGATAGTTGTGAGGATACTCTTGTCTGACTGGCTTTCCACATTACTAATTTCATGTGAAAACTAGGTGATATAGTCTTTTAGCGACTCATCTCTCTACTGAAAGACTATTGCCAAGTGACAGGATGGGGCGAGCTGTCTCCTGAGTGCCTTGTATTGGTTAAGAAATTTCCCCTGACATTCTTCCCAACTATGGATACTATAGGCTAGGAGGCTCCTAAACCATTTTTTAGGTATCTCCCTGGGGGTGGCAGGGAAAATGTGGCACTTTACTAATGGGGTTGGTGGTCTGAAGGTCCATTTGGATGTTAAATGCATCTAAGTGGCTATACAAGTTGCCATCTCTATTATACTGTGGGATATTTGGGACCTTGAACCTGTAATTGAGAGGTTCTATTTCGATCTCCTAAGTGAACGACATCATCTCCTCATAGCTGTCTTAGTTGTTTTGAGCCATGGGCCTTTTCTTTAGCTGCTTCACCTTTTGAAGTAGCTCTTCGAACACTAGGTCCTGAGTTTCAGATTGGTTGTTGGTGGTTCACTGATTCTTGTTACCTCCTTGATCATAAGAGTGGTGATATGAGGATTTACACTTTCTACTATGCTCACAACTGGGTGAGTATTGATCCGACCTATATCTATGATTAGTCTCATTTGAGCTTCCTTTGCGACTTAAGCTCTCACATCACTGGTCATCTCCTTCGTCTTTATAAACTCGTTAGACTTTCGACCTTAGTCATGAATTGGATGAATGAATTGAGCCAGCTCACTAGCGTTCTGCTTTGACTGGCCCCTTCTGTTGAGGTCCTAACTGCTGGACTTTTCCCTTAGGCATGATGGCTTCAGCTTGACTTTGTGTGCCGGGCATGATGGCTTCAGATTGACTTTGTGCTCCTAGGGCCTATGCCTGCACCAGCGCTCTCACCACACTAGTCAACTCCTTTACAGTGTTTTCTAGTGCCTCTTGGCACTAGTGCCATGCTTGCATTCTATCGACTCTAAAAGTAACAGGTTGAAGAGGGATCAATAGTGCTATACCAGTGACAACACCTGCTGCAGGGGCAATAGAAGCACCTGGAGTAGGAAGGGTAGAGCCTCTAGCCAGTAACACTTCCCATTATTGTTGTACATAACCTTTTGACTGGCTAGCAGTAGCATCAATGCTTCTAGTTATTCTTCCTCTTACCATTGTGTTTTTATAGCAAATCGTAAAAAGAGAGAAAACAATTTGGGGCCCTCCTTCTAGTGCAAAAATATTAATGGTAAAATCAGGTCAACAGTGTAGGTTCAATGAAAACCCAAACTGTAAGTTATGGATGCAAATGTGAATAAGAAAGAGTTGGACAGAAAGGAAGAATAGTAGGCACTGGAAACTTTTTAACGTGGTTCAGCAAAAATCAATGTAACCCTTACGTCCACAGTGGTTATATTTGCCTTTAAGTGGTAGTTTCTTTGTAGTGTTTTACAGGATCACAATACAAGTATTCCCTCACTATTTCAGCAGAGTTTTTGCATGTATTTCTCATCATATCTATTATAATGATCCCTCCCTTCTATTTATAGAGGTCAGGAAAGTTATAAGTGTAATTTGACAAATTGTAAAATTATGATTTCCACTGTCATAGGCAATAAATGCTTGACGGGTAATAAATGCTTGGCATTTCATTGTTAATTTTTGGAGGCTGATGTGTCAGTTAAGGAGCTGACTTGTCGATTAGAAGAATGTGTCTTTGGGTGCTGGCTACACCTTGGCATTCTATACCCAGTGCTTGAGGCAGCTCGCTCAGCAGCTTGAGCTCGTGCTGAGCGACCTGCCAACCACGCGGGTTGGCCTCATACTCGGGTTCAATTAGAGTGAGTTTTCTGGCGAGTGGCTAGGGCAGCATGCTTCGCTTAGCGAGTTATAGTCCAACCTCAATGAGTTGGAGTTTTTGTCTTGGTCGAGTCTTTCATCCTGGGCTTGAGGCTGGTGAGCTAATGCCTTTGTTGAGTGATTCCAATTTTTGGGTGATCTAGGCCCTTTCTAGTTAGGCTTGTTTCTTATTGGGCCTTAGCTAGTTTATTTTGCATTATTCGAAAAAAACCCATAACATAACTAAAAACTAGACATAGTGTATATCAAAAACACATAAGTGAACTCAGAGTATCAACTTTAGTACATCATTCAAAAAAACAACAAAGACCCATTCCATGTACAAGTTCCTTAAATGTCTTTGATTGTAAACCTTTAGTTAATGAATCTGCAATCATGAGATCTATTTTAATATGCTCAATAGGCACTCTTTGTTTTGAACTTCTTCCTTAATGACAAAATACTTTAATTCCATATGCTTAGCACCTCATGAGTATTTGTCATTTTTGGAGAAGAATACTGCTACAGAATTATCACAGTAAATTTTCAGCAACTTGGTAATGGTGTCAACAACTACAAGTTCTAAAATAAAGTTCCATTGCATAATGCATGAATTGTGGCTTCAAAACATGCCACAAATTCTGCTTCCATAGTGGATGAGGCAATGACAGATTGCTTAGCACTTTTCAATGATATTGCTCCTTTTTCAAGAAGAAAAAAATAACCAAAAGTGGACTTTCTACTATCAATGAATCAGGCAAAATCAGAATCTGAGTATTCAGTCACTTCTAAGTGATTAGTTTTTCTATACATGAGCATATAATTCTCGGTGCCTTGAAGATATATTAAAACTTTCTTCATAGCTTTCCAATGATTAATTCCAGGATTACTTTGATACCTGCCTAGCATTCTAACCATAAAACTAATATCTGGTCTTATACAAGTTTGCACATACATTAGACTTTCCACAACAAAAGCATACGGAATTGATTCCATTTGTTTTCATTCTATATCATTCTTTGGACATTGCATAAGACTAATTTTATCCCTTTTCTGAATTGAAACAATTCTAGCAGAACACTTTTCCATATTAAATCTCTCTAGAATTCTTTCAATATAGCCTTTTTGAGACAATCCCAACAATCTTTGTGATCTTTCATGAAATATTTCAATTCCTATCATATAGAATGCCTCATCCATATCTTTCATTTCAAAATTCTTTGGGAGATAGTCTTTTGTCTCACGCAACATGCCCAAATCATAGCAAGCAAGATATCATCAGCATATAAGACTAAAAATAGAATTTTGCTCCCATTGATCTTTCAATATATGCAATGATCAAAAACATTGTCTTCAAAATTGAAAGAGGCGATGGTATCATTAAACTTAATATACCATTGCTTGGAAGCTGTTTAAGTTTACATGTTGATTTTTTAAGTTTACACACCAAATGACCTTTTTTTTCCAGTTAGAAAACCTTCAGGTTAGTCCATATAAACTTCCTCTTTAAGATTTCTATTTAGAAAGATTGTTTTTACATCCATCTATAGTAACTCTAAATCATAATAAACCACCAGTGCCATAATAATACGCAATGAGTCTTTCTTTGAGACAGGTGAAAATATCTCTTTGTAATAAATGCCATCTTTTTTAGTGTATCCTTTAGCAATGAGTCTAGCTTTATATCGTTCAATATTGCCATCGATCTTAAAGACCCATTTACACCCATTTCTCTGACTTGTCACTTTCTATGATTTGTGAAAATGAAACTAGATCTTAATTAATTCCATGTTGATTTCCTTATTCTTTGAGATCTTCTCAAAGGTATTTCTTGTAACTCATTTGCATAAGCTCTTTGTGAGTCAGTTTCTTCAAGGGTTGTTTTATCATTCAAATGTTGTTTAGTATTGTTACAACGCTCTTCAATAATTAGAACAACTTTTGGAACAACAATAGATGAAGGAACACTCACAGATAAAGGAACATTTACCTTAACTTCCTTTATGTCCACATTTTGTTGTTCCTCACTCCCACTGACTTCACCATTTTCAAGGAAT
>JANHAO010011274.1:0-17076 GCA_026873985.1 Saraca asoca | reverse complement strand
TTATTATTAATACAAAATTTGTATTCAATTTCATTTGTTTAAAATGTATGTATTTATTATAAATTATTCTTGTAGTAGGGTAATAAATAAATGAAAAATTAAGACAGAAAAAAAATCTGAAACACTATATTTAGTGGTGTTTTTTTTTTGGAAAATTTTTTCCAAAAAACTATCACTATAACAAAAAAAATCACCGTAAAATAATTTTTGTAGAAAACATTTAAAAAATTGTTGCTAAACACATTGAAAATCGCTGCAAAAAATAATTTTTTTAAATTCTCTACAAAACCGCCACTAAATGCAGTGAAAATTGCAATCAAAAACAATTTTTTTAAAAAAACATTTCCACAAAACTACTGTTAAATGCAGAGGAACCGCCTCAAAAGGCAAAAATAATTTTCTAGAAAACCATCGTTAAATTCAAAAAAAATTACCACTATGTACAACAATTCTTGCGGTTATAGTAACCGCTACTAAATTCAGATAAAACCACAGTTATGTACAATATTTCTAACTGTTACAAAAATCATCATTAAGTACAGAAATAATCACTATTAATACTTTCCAACTCATGAATCTGTGACTATTCTGAAAACTGTCACGAAAGGTGTTAGTAGTGATTACAAAAATTGTCGCTATGCATTTTTTTTTATAGTGAATGCAAAATAAATTTTTATTATTCTATATTTAGTGAGTGCATGCATGAATAATAACTCTCATGATAAGGGTAATACTTTAGTTTACAGTTAAAGCTTTTGTAAGTTTTTGAAAGGTTTAACATAAAAAATTCCAGACAAATTGTGTATGCAATAATACACAAAAAAAAAATATAACTCCATTAATTAAAGTTACATAAAAAAAACTTTTCAAAATTTTTCTTTTTATTATATAAAATTACAAATGTTGATTAAAAAATTACAAAAAGTAGGAATTTTTTTTTATAAAAGTCATAAAACTAGACATTGATACAAATTTTTTCAATTATATACTCAGTCAAAACCCTAATGATAATATTTTTTGATGATTAACAAGCAAACTTTGATTAATGATACCATCATAATTGAGTGATAATCTTATAAAGCCAAGTTCATGTTAGTTAGGATAGACTTAGTATATGTCAGTGTTTTAGATTCTTCTTATGATTAACTTGGAGATCTAGAATGTTATAAAAAAAAGTAAAAACGTTTCAAAAAAAGTATGGCATCATAATTATAGTTAATTTGACATTATTATTATTAAGAAAAATTAATCAACTACAAAATTTTATATTAAAGAGTCTTTTAATTCATATAGAAAATAAGTTCACACGAGAAGTTAAACTTTCTAAGAAGTAGATTGCCTTGTAACCTTTTAAAAAATGCTTAAAGTTGTTTGATTGACAATCGAAATTAAAAGTTCTCATAAAAAGTTTTTTTTTTTTAATTTATGGGGAGGATAGATAAGTAACTTTCCACATTTTGTAGAAAGTAGAACTTCCAAAGAAGTCATATTTTCTTCATTTAATCAATTAGTGGTTAATCAAATAACACGCTCATCTTTTACATTTTGAGAAGTTATACATCCTCACATTACTTTTTGTTAACTAAACAACTTTTAAAGCTTTATATCTCTTAAAATAATGCACTATAGGAAATTTAGCCTTTAGTGATGGAATCTTGGCAATGAATCTAGAGGAAAAACTTCCATCATCATATAATGATTAGAAATAATTTTCATATAAATAATTTAGTGACAAATTTAATAACAAGTAGAAATATTCTATTACTAAATTTGATGAGAGTTTTTTTTTTTTTGTCTATTTGACCAACAAATTTTAGCAACGGATTTAGTGATAAATTCAAAAAATAAATATAATAAATTAAAAGAATTAATTTCATTAATAAATTTGTCATTAATATTTATGAAGATATATTAGATATTTAGAAAAGAATTAATATTTTCAATTTAGCAATAAAATTTCAATTTTTGCAAAATGAAAAAAACTAGTTTATGGAAAAGTGATGGCTATTTAGGTAAACATAGACATGTCAAAATAGGTCAATCCAACCTTAAAGGGTTAGCTTAACAAGCAAAAATTGTATGTTGAAACAGTCCTAAATCAGATTATTTTTTTATCAGGTCAGGTTCTCATGGTACCAATCATAAATGGAATTTTACTAAGTGGTCCCAAATAGGTTAAATAAGCTATTAAATTTTCAAAATTTAATTTTATTTATTCCTATAACTAATTACTGACTACCACTACCACTATGACAATGACATAGACCAACACCACTACAATGGCGATGATGATGACCATTACTACCACTATCATCATAATTATAAAATTCAATAATGCAAGTGAATAAATTTAGAAATATGCATAGGTGGCTCTACTTGATGACATGGCTTCAATGCATATGACTTTTGATTTCCCCAAGCTATCCTCCTCATGTTTACTACATATGTGTTAACATAGGCCTTGGAGAGCCTCGATAATCCTCTTAACCTTAACCCTTATAATAGGTCCATTTGGAATATATAAAGGCTCTTGGTGATCTCTTAAATGGTTACTTGAGTTTCCATCATTTCCCCTATTTTCAAAAGGATTTGACCTCGAATCTTTAAGATCTGCATCAAAAGGAGAAAGATCATAAACATTAAAGTAGCACTAACATTATATTCACCAGGGAGATCTAACTTATAGGAATTATCATTTATCTTTGCCACCACTTGAAATGGACTATCCCCTCCTGGGTGGAGCTTAGTTCTTCTTTGTGCCAAAAATATCTCCTTTCTCATATGCAACCAAACTAATCTCCCAGCTCAAAAGGCAACCTTTTTTTGGCATTTGTTGGCTTGTTAGGCATATTGCTTTGCTCCTTTCTTAATGGTTTTTCCTCACTTACGCATGTAAATATTAGACTGATTTAGCCTTCTTTTTTGCATCCAAACTAGCACGTTCCTCGATGGGCAATAATAATAAATCCAAAGGAGTTAATGGATTAAAATCATAAATAACTTCAAATGGAGAAAAATTAATAACCAACTATACACTTCTATTATAAGCAAATTCAATATGAGGTAAGCATTCTTCCTAATTTTTCAAGTTCTTTTAGATGATAAATTTCAACAAAATAGTTAAAGTCCTATTTACTACTTTGGTATAGCCATCATTTACAGGTGATAAGTTGTTAAAAATAATAATTTAGTCTCTAATTTCCCCCATAAATCCTTCCAAAAGTAGCTTAAGAACTTAACATCTCTATTCGACATAATGCTTTTTAGATCAACAATGTAAATAGTATCATCAATTTTATGACATGGAATGAAGTAAGCTATCTTAAAGAATGTATCCACTACAACAAAAATGGAATCCTTCCCCTTTTTGGACCTAGGCAATCTTAACATAAAATCTAGAGAAATATCCATCCAAGGTTCATTAGGAATGGGAAGTGGGGTGTAAAGACCATGATTCATTACTTTAGATTTAGTTTCTTTACATGTTATGCAATTATCACAAAACTTTTCAACATCATGTTTCATGCCCAGCTAAAAGAAAAGTTCTTACAATATAGCCAAAGTATTTGCAATGCCAAAATGACCCTTTAATCCCCCATGGGCTTCCTTCACAAGCAAATCTCTCAAAGAGCTTTTAGGCACACATAACTTTTTTTTTTTAAACAAGAAACCATCATGCCAAAAAATTTACCAAATGCCACTAACAAATTCATGGTCATCCACATACAAATTTTTAATGTGTTTAAAACCTAACAATTTAGCATGTATAGTAGAAATGAGGATATACCTACAAGATAGTGCATTGGCCACTATATTCTCTTTACCTTGCTTGTGTTGGATGATGTGGGGAAATTTCTCAACATCCACTTGGCATGTTAGCAGTTCAACTTCCCTTGTACCTTCAAGTGTTTCAAGGATTCATGGTTGGTATGGATGATAAACTCCTTTGACTATAAGTAGTGTTCCATGTCTCCAAAGCCTAGACTTAAAGCATACAGCTCTTTGTCATATGTAAGGTAGTTAAGGGCTGCTCCATTTAGCTTCTCACTAAAGTATGCAATGGGACGTCTTTCCTGCATCAAAACAACTCCAATACTAAGTCCTGAAACATCACATTCAATTTCAAAAGCTTTAGAAAAATTAGGAAGAGCAAGTAAAGATGCAAAAGTTAATCTCTTCTTAAGCAACCCAAAAGCTCTCTCTTGCTCACTCTCTTACTTAAATCCCACATTCTTTTTCACTAACTCAGTTAAGGGTGTGGCTATGGTGCTAAAGTCCCTCAGAAACTTCTTATAAAAGCTAGCTAACCCATGGAAACTTATAACCTCACTCACGATTTTTGGTGTTGGCCATTCCTTTATGGCTTTCATTTTTTCCTTATCCATGTAATTTTCTTCAAGTAAAATGAACAATTTTCAAAATTTCCATACAACTTTTCGTCTTTCAAGGATTGCAACACATACCTCAAGTGCTCAACATGTTCATTTTCATTTTTACAATACATAAGGATGTCATCAAAATTCAAAACCATAAATTTTCCAATGAAAGCACGTAAAACATGATTTATCAATCTCATTAATATACTAGGAGCATTTATCAAGCTGAAAGGCTTGACTAACCATTCATACAATTTATGCTCAGTTTTGAAAGCGATTTTCCATTCATTTCCTAATCTCATTCTAATTTGATGATAACCATGCTTCAAATCAAATTTTAGAAAATACACAAGACCCATGCAACTCATCAAGCATATCATCAAGCCTAGGGATAGGATGTCTATACTTTATAGTGATTTTGTTTATTGGCCTTTAACATACATCCTCCGAGATCCATCCTTCTTAGGCACTGGCATAATTGGAACTGCACAAGGACTCATTTTCTCTTTAATGTACCCTTTGGCCATAAGCTCATCCACTTGTCTTTGAATTTCTTTGGTCTCTTTGAGATTGGTTCTACATATTGGCCAATTTGGTATGAAAGCTCCATAAATGAAGTCAATTTGATTTTTTATCCTTTTTTATTGGTGACTGTTATAGGCAAAATCCAGAACTCCCTAAATAGGCTAGCAGAAAGCCCAAAGTAGCAGTACAATCACAGCTCACTAAGGTGCCAAGGACACCGAGCCCCGGCTCGCTCATTCAACAGCTAATCTTGTGCAAGCTCGCTTCGCTACAAACCAGCTCGACCTTACTACTTGAAAGGAAGTAGCAATCCTAATTCGAGCATCTTAGATCGCAAGACCAGGTGTACTGTCTAGCTAGAAGGTTAGCAAGATAGAATATTAAACAGATTTGCATCAGGTCTCAAATCTAGCAGACGTGTAGGGCCCACCTGTAGAAAATAATCTGCAGGAGCCAAATTAAAGGACATGCTTTGTCTTGTACATACACTGTATGATGATACATATTTACAACTTATAAAATTACTATTATAGCCTCCTCTCCTCTATAAATGGGAGGAAGGAGCACTCTATAAGCATGGAAGCATACTCTACCATACTGAAGCTCTATAGAAATTAACTCAGAAGTAATAACATTACCATGGACGTAAGGTCTAGTACCGTCTGAATTTGGCTAAACCATGTTAAAAGCTCTATTTTCTACTGTTTCTCTTCCTTTCCTTGTCTTTTGTCTCATATTGGTTATGCTAACAACCAGATTGTAGTTTGAGTTCCAAAAGAACCTTTTCTATTGGTTGGATTCTAGTAAAACCAAATTCCACTATCAATATTTTGGCGCCATCTATGGGGATTTACCTACATTTTGGTTGATTCTCTATGCTCAAGTTCATCCTTTATCCAGTCGTAATGGTCAGAGGAAAAGCCATTAGGAAGTCTTAGGCCATTAATAACTACCTTGAAGGTCATACAGTGAGTTCTTCTACTACTAGGACTGCCAACGGGTTGCCTTCCTCTGTATACCACACACCTTCCATTACTATGCCTGAGAGTGGCAAAATGCAAACTTGGCACCAACACTAAGAGGCATTGGAGAATACAGTAAAGGAAATGGCTGAAGCATTTAAGGTGTTGGCACAGGCACAAGCACAAGCTCAGGGTTTACAAAGGCAAGTTGAAGTTATCATCCCCAAGAATGGTCACCGGTAGCAGCAAGTTGGGAGCTCGAACAGGGCCAACCAAGAGCACACATCAAGTCGCTACTCATACAACTAGGAAGGTAGAAAGAGTCACCAGGCTTCCAGCCAGCGCTTAGAAGTGTTAACTCAGCTGGTAAAGGAGTTATTGCAGAGGGTGAAGCAATTGGAAGAACGCCCTCAAGACCAAAGCAATCAGGGATGCCCTTGAGAGATAATCCCCCTTGTCTAAGGAGAGAGTCAAAATCCCTCCCGCCCAAACTTAAAGTTTCCATGATCCCACTGTATAATGGGAATAGCGATCCACACAACCACCTGCACATGTTCAACATCCAGATGGACCTCTAGACAAGTAATTCCCTGGTCAAATATCATGTCTTCCCAGCCATATTAGGAGATGCACCTCAAACTTGGTTCAGGAATCTCCCAACTCGTAGCAGCAGTAATGGGGATGAATGCCAGGAAAATTCCTCGTCAGTATCGAGCATTGAGGAAGCAGCTCGCCCCCCTGTCATCTTGCTACAATCTTCTAGCGTAAGCACAAATTGCTGAAAAATTATATTGCTCCATTTAGACGTGATACTAACAATGTGGAGAGCCCATCCGATGAGCCATCTTAACGACCATCTTAGCAGGGCTCCTCAAGGATGACAAGCTATATAAAGTATATATAAATCCCCAGTTGCAGACATAGGTGAATTTTATGATCAAGCTGCTAAGCAAATTCGATAGGAAGAGGTTTTTGATTCGAAAGAGTACAGACAAAAGGACAAGACGAGCCCCTCCATAAAAAAGAGGAGCAATAAGGGCCAGGATGATGATTCCAATAGTTAGCCTACCAAGAAAGCTAGAAATGAGCAATTTTCATGTCCAGGATGTCATGACCATTACAGTATCCTGTCAGAGGTCCTGGACATGATATTTGCTGTAGAAAAAAGCAAAGAAGACTTTAGGACACCTAACCCAATGAGGACTCCTTGTGCTAATAGAAACATGAACAAATTCTGAGCCTACCACAACAAGGCGGGACATAGCACTTCAGATTGTAGAGCCCTCCGAGATATGATTGAAGACCTCATTAAGAAAAGTCGTTTGAAAGATTATGTGGTACAGCCTACAGGACATCAGCCCCGTCAGCCATAGTAAAATCTTGATCAAGAGCAATCAGTCGTAGTAAGGACTATTTATTGATCTTGTAATATGAGTATGTAAAAGTAATTCAAATCCCACATTTGCAGTCCCTGTTCAGTCTTTGGTAAATGTCAATTCGGAATCAAGCTCCTAAGGAAGCAAGTTCTCTCTCTCGTGCTAATTTATGACTATATACCATCGTCAGTCATGCATAAGAGCCACTTTCTTAGCCACCGTATGCATGCAATCTTCAGCTCATTCATATAAGCTATTTTCTTAGCTACCATATGCATACAGTGACCTTACTGTGCATATGAGCCATTTTCTTAGCCACCATATGTGCATTATCATCAGTCATGCATACGAGCTACTTTCTTAGCCATCGTATGCATGTAATCTTTAGCTCGTGCATATGAGCCACCATATGCATGCAACAACCTTACTGCACATATGAGTCATTTTCTTAGCCACCGTATGTGTACCATCATCAGTCATGCATACGAGCCACTTTCTTAGCCACCGTGTGCATGTAATCTTCAGCTCATGCATATGAGCCACTTTCTTAGCCACTATGTGTACACAGCAACCTTACTATGCATACAAGCCATTTTCTTAGCCACCGTATGTGTACCATTGTCAATTATGCATACGAGCCACTTTCTTAGCCTTTATATGCATATGACTTAAATGCTCACTGCTCTCATGTAGCCAAAAGCCCGTAGCTCTCATGCAGCTAAATGTTTACAGCTTTCATATGATCAAATGTTCATAACTCTCATGCAATCAAATGCCTGTAGTTCTCATGCAGCCAAGTGTTCGTAGCTTTCATGTGATCTAAAATTCATAGTTCCAATGTGATTTTAAATAGGCTCAAACTTTATATTGCTTAGATTCAAGAAATATGACTGATTTGTTATTTCGATATCTTGCTTTATTTTAATATTCAGCCAAAATTTATATTATCTGTTATATATAGGATACTTATGCAACAGAACATAAGAGACATGAAGAGAAATTCATTCACTAAAAGCCTCAACAAGGTGCATTTACATAAGGAAATTAAAATACAAGTTAATCTAGCCTATATACTAGAAAAAAGACTAACGGCTCAGAGAAGAGCCCTAATCTGCAGAAGGGCCGGTGAGCACAATTGATTTCAATTCTTTCCTTTGCCACCCTCCTTGGTTTAGAAAAACCTTTCTAGCTCTTCACTTAACCCCGAAAGCCTGAAGGAGACAAGCCTAAGCAGCTAGAAAGGAGACCCCCTGGCATCACCAGGGGACACGAGCCAAGATCTATACAGGATCTTCCCACGTCTTCAAGGAAGGATTGTCCTCCAAGGCTTTTATGTAGCAGACCATGCACACCTCACCAGAAAGATAGAATATAGGTGGAATGGGGGGCTTGTCTAAAGTTCCCATTTGATTTCTTCAAAAAGGAGGAAGAAGGAATTCTTTTCTCTTAAATAGAAGTAGTTCTGGCCTCATCGAGGGGTCTGGAGGAGCTCCCAACCACCTTCATTAATTATCCCAGGAGGAAACGAGGCAGACATATCTATGATTCTAAGACACATGTAATGGAAGGAATGGTCTGGGACTAACGAAATGGCACACTCAATGAAGGCTTTGACCACATGATGTTTAGCTAAAGGATAACTTCTGACAATATTGAACTCCTAAACCGTGAAGCGAGCTAAGAGTTGAGGGGCTTATATTATAGGCGAAATTCGAAACTCCCTAAATGGGCTAGCAAAAGGCCCAAAGTAGTAGTAGAATCGTAGCTCGCTAAGGTGCCAAGGACACTAAGCCCCAACTCGCTCATTCAACAGCTAATCTTGTGCAAGCTTGCTTCACTACAAACCAGCTTGACCTTGCTACTTGGAAGGAAGCAGCAACCCCGATTCGAGCATCTCAGCTCGCAAGACCAGATGCACTATCTAGCTAGAAGGTCAACAAGATAAAACATTAGACAAACTTGCATCAGGTCTCAAATCTAGCAGATATGTGAGGCCACTCACAGAAAATAATCTATAGGAGCCGAATTGAAGGGTATACTTTGTCTTGTATGTACACTACATGATGATACATATTTACAACTTATAAAGTTACTATTGTAGCCCCATCTTTTCTATAAATGGGAGGAAGGAGCACTTTGTAAGCGTGGACGCATACTCTACCTAGATTTGTAGAAATTAACTCAGAAGCAATAACATTACCGTGGATGTAAGGTCCAGTGCTATCTAAAAAGCTCTATTTTCTACTCCTTCTCTTCCTTTCCTTGTCTTTTGTCTCATATTTGCTGTGCTAATGACCAAATTACAGTTTGAGTCCTAAAAGAACCTCTTCTGTTAGTTGGATTCTAGTAAAACCAAATTCCACCGTTAACAGTGGCAAACTGTTGGGCACCTCATTTGAGAACACTTCTTCAAATTCCTACAAAATCAAATTAATGGTACTAGGCAAAATAACATTTCATGGTTAGTGTTCTCATAAGCTCTTTTGCATAAAAGGACTAGCATAAGCCAATTAGCATAGAGAGTATGCCTTACATCAATTTGGTATCAAAGCTTCAATTTCCAAATTTTAGGTTTAATTTCTTTTTCTTTTGCTAAATTGTAGCTATTTTCTTGTACTTTTTCTTGCTTATTTTTTTACCCTATTTTACATTATTTTGTTTATTGTCCTCCTTGTTAAATTAATTCCAATTTTGCTTCATATTGTTGCTTTAATTTTGCTTGTTTGCTATCTAATTTTTTGTTGAAAACAACTTGCTATTTGGGTGCTAATTGACTAAAATTCTATAGAAAATTTTTTTGTCTTTACTTTGTCTACGAAGTTTTTGATCATAGATTTGTTTAGTTTAGATTCTTTTGCTCAATTTGTGTCATTCTATACTAAATTCTGCTACTATTTGGTGTGACAATTCTGCTAAAATTCTGTAGAATTTTTTGCTTCTTATTTTGGTGCAAATCAAGTATTTGTTAGTTGGTTTAAGTTTCCTTTACATTGTTTTCGTGTATCCATTGGTGTGGGACCGAATTGTATTTTAATTTTGTGCTTTTTGGTGCCATTTTCCTCAATATTTCATGAGCTTTTTATGTGAAAATTGTAGTCCCCTATTTCAGTTTAGTTGCTGTCCAAATTTCCCCTACTTTAGCCAAACCTTTCTACTATAATTCCTTGAAATTTTACTACTGTCCAAGCTTGAATTTAATTGTGTTTTATGGAGGAAAAAAAACACATCTTCCTATTGAGTACACCTATTGGAAATTGTTTTAAGCCAATTGTAGTTTATTGTTGGTTGCTCAATTTGGTTGTTCCAAGTACTAAAACAGAAAAATTTCGACAACAAGTTATTTGTTAGGAAACACAAAAGAAAAGAAAGGGAATATTAGTGGAAAAACAAAAGCAAGACAATAATGTGACAAAGAAAAGAGAAATAAAAATTTAAAAGAAAACAAAGTGTGAAAGAACAAGAGACAAGAAAAGTAGAAAAGAAAGAAAATAAGTGGTCTTAAATCTTTGGAAAAAAAAAATTCTGCAAGTTTAAGCTTCCTTCAATCCTTGTGAATCAATTTCCATTGTATTTAATTTGAATGTATTTGTTTGATTGCATGATCATTGTTATAGCTTAAAAAGTATAGTTTAAAGTCCATTTTCTTGATCATTTGAATTTTGCCTTGCATTTCTAAATTTATATATAATAAAAACTATAAGTTATTATTACTTATAATAGTTTTTTTAAGTTCATTATCACAATTCTCTAACACAATTTTATTTATTAAATTTTATTTTAATTTTAAAAAATTTTAGTAAAATTAAATATCATTATATATTTTAACATATTTTTGGGATATATGCATTGACAGTAATAAATATGTTTTAACTTATTAATCCAACATTATAAGATTTAACATTATTTTAGTGTACACACTAGCTTAATAACCTAATATTAATTATTTATTATAAGTTATCATATTGGTGGGCTAACCTATTAATCCAATAAGACAATATTTATCAGTCTTATGCTCTTGTTAAGTTAGGTCATTTCAAGTCAACCCTTTATTAGATTGGATAACTTAATTTTCTCTTATTTTTATCAATCTCAAATCAGTTCTAAGTAAAGTTAAATCAGTCACAAAGTAATCTATTAGACTCAAACATCTAGGTAAATGATTACTAATTTCAATTTAACGACAAAAATTTTAAATTTTGTCACTAAATGTAAAAACTAAAATTATCAAAATCTATAGTTTCATTAATAATGACGGAAGCTTGTTAGTTCATGATAAATTTGAAATGCCTAACAAAAATCCACGAGAAACTAAATGAAACAGAAAGTTGCATACTCTCTGACGGTTTTATCCTATCACCAAATTTATTTAGGTATCTCACAACTACAAATTGTGAAAAACGTAGGAAACTTAGAAAAAATTTAGTTCGCAAAGAGTCTCAATTTCTCACACCCTTTCTCACTGTTTCCCGTAGAATTTTCCCACGATCTTAAAATCGTAGAAAATTTCATCTATTCTTTTAGTGCCTTGTCTTTAAGCTTCCACCTGTTTACATCATTGCAAGGAAAATCTTCGTATTGTGATCAAATATTTGTGGGCTTTGCTATTGTGCAGATTTATGAAATGACAATTTTTTTATTTATCTTTTGATGTAACACTGATTTAACATAAATTTAAAATAATATTTTATAATATATTATACAAATTTTATCATAAAACCCCTAAAATATTATAATTATGTCATAACTTGTTAACTGAAAATTGAATCACATAAATTTTACACCATCTTGTCAAAGAATCGCAGCACAGTTTGAAAGAGTTGCAATTAAACTTTTGTTACGACAAAATTATTTAGTCTCGTAAATTTTGTATAAAATACAGTAACATATATATTTTTAAAAGAGTTGCAACTTTTAATGGAGATGTAACAAAATTAATTCGTCTCGTAAAATTCGTATAAAATAAAGTAACATATATTTTTTAAAAGAGTTGCGGCATTTAATTTAATGGAGATTAATCCTAAAGAGAGTTGCAATTATTAAGGTTATTGTCGCATAAATTCGAATAAAGCTTGCAACGAATATTGTTATAAAAGAAGTGAGTTTGCATTTTTTTAAAACCAAATTGCAATTTTTACGCTAAATTTTTTCATACTTTATATAAATTGTACAATTTTTTTTATTAAAAAGTAAACTACATTAGGTAAAACTAGAAGAGCTGTCAAGATATACAACATGGACCAATTTATCTGTGAGAGACAATTCTAACATAGAACCAATGAGGGCTGGCCAAAAAAAAAAAAAAATCAAATCACAAAAAATCAATTGAATTAAAATGAACTTAAGCGGTTAAAATTTAGAATTGGTTTATGTTAATAATGATTTAAAAAATTTTAACAGTTTCTAATCAAAATCACCCAAAGTTTTATTCAAATTCAAATAAAATATTTATCTATTATTGTATTTTCTCATTGTTTAAGGTCCAATTCTAACAAAGTCTTTATCGATTATTATGTTGTGTACTACTAATTGTTTATACACTAAAAAATTATATGATAATTACCATTATATAACAAATTTTTAGTAATTAATGTCTAACTAAGTAAATAATGTGTACAGTGCAATGTAAAATTTTTATAAATTCATATTTTATTGATGTAAAACTTTATGTTGTATACGAGTCATGACAATTGTAAGATAGTTTACATTAAATTTTGAAATTTTAATTATATTTTTACAATTATTAATGCTATCTTTTAGTGATATTAACAAAAAAAATAAAAAAAAATTCAACAATTTCAAACTAATATCAACTACCTGAAAATACTTTAAACTGATTTGAAAGGCTAAAATTAGTTCTAAAATTTGAATTAATTAATGTCGGATTGATTGAAGTGTAAGTCAAAAAACTTAGTTCGATTAAAAAAATTCATGTCAATCACTTTTAATCGACCCGCGCTCACCCCTAGAATTAACACCACTATTTATGACTAATGTATGAGCATAAATATTTATAATCCTATAGTATTATTGAAATCTCAGTATTATCTTTTATTATATTCTAACAAATCAAATATTTTGACATCATAGTAAAGTGAATGTTAAAATTAAGAAAACGATTTTCTATCTTATCATAATATAATAGAAAATAATACTGAAATTCTCAATAATACAATAAAACTAGAAATATTTCCTTCATGAATAATCATATTTATATAGCAACCTCTCCAAACTCAGACGCATTATTTATAGTCACAAGCAAATATCAAACTAACTAAAAAATAGCACAAAGATTCCAAGAACAACTAACAATGCTTAGCAAAACATCCACAGTCAATTGACAATCACTTTCAATAATATATATATATATATATATAAAAAAAACTTTACAAAGTTTTAAACTGTGGCACATCCATCATGCAACAATGAAAATATTTTTGTAATAAAAATTTTCAATGAAATTAAAGTTTCAAATTATTATCATATTGTGTTGACACATTTTGTAACTTTTGACATTAAACTTGCAAGTATAAAATTTGACATTAAAGTTGCAGGGGTTGTGAACTACGAAAAGGCTGCTACACAATACATGTTAAGTTTGTTGCAACTGGGTTTTTAAATGCAATAAATATTACAAATTATGTTATATTCGCACTTCATATTGCAATTGTTAATAACAAAAAGAAAAAAAAAATACTGCGTGTGCAACATTTGCCAACATTATTGCCACCTTTGATGACAAATTATCACAAATACCGTAGCACCAAACACATTACTTATTATACTACGATTATATGTACAACCTTGAGTCAATACCAATCGTGAGTTAATCAACATTTGTTGTCACAATTTTAAAAAGAGTTTTTAATATATTATTGCAGATGTAACTTTTGTTAGATAAATTGTTGCATTTGTAATCCAACTTACAAATTGTCATAGAAATAGCAAGTTGAATTAATTAATCGTCTCAACCATTACATCACATTTTGTAACATTCATTACGGTAAATCATTATTTATGTCACATTATTTATGTCACAATTAAAGTCATGACATAAGATCAAATTTTTTGTGACTATATTGTTTAATCATAGTTATACTGCTCACGATACAAATAATTGTGTCATGGGAAAAAAATGTTTCATAACATAAATGATTTTTTTTTTGTCACAGGTTTATCTGTGATTAGTATAACCGTGATAAGAAAGCTATACTCATAATTAGTAGCTCATCCACTCAAGAATAAAAGTGTGGCAAAAAAAAAAAGGATTAGATAGTTCGACCGATTCAATTGTGAACAGATCCAAGTTCCTATCTATTTCATACCTTAAAACTTCTTTATCGATGATGATCTCAAATTAGACGGCTCTAAATTTTTTGAACTGGATCAAATTGGTGTGAACCATTGGAACAATCTCGAGTTCGAATAACTAGTAGTTGTAGAAATTTCTTCCAGATGCAAAATGAGGGTTCAAACCTCTACCTTGTAAGAGAAGCAACATTTAGACAACTACTAGGTCATCATACAATTCAAGTTTATAAGGACAATATTATATATATATATATATATCAAATTAAAATATCATATTGAAATTTATTTTAACTTCACATCTAATAAAAATAATATACTCAATATCTTAACATAAAAGATATATTATAATTTATTAAATAATATATTTATATATATGTATATATATTATGAACAAAAAAATATTATAAACTTAGGATTCATATATTTAATAAATATAATATTATTTATATATATATATGATATCATATGGTTTGACCATCGTTTCGACCAATTGAACCTTGTATCTCTGGCTTTTCTGGTTCATCATCCGGTCCGATTTTTAAAACCTTGGCCATAAGAACTAATGTAGCTAGTTAAATGAGCTATCACTCATCCTCCCATGACAAAAGTTTGCTCATCACAATTTAAATCATAACTAATTATCTTATAGGTAATATAGATTTATTTCTCTAAATTTTATTTTATCCCACCAAATTTTAGAAAGAAAACTCATTCAATTTAGAAGTTTATATATATATATATATTTGTCACAAGCATGGTTTACTCGTAGCTTAAATATTGGTATAAGTGATATTTTCACTACAAAAATAATTGTATTCAGCGACGGTTCAATAGCGACTATTTTTCATACTTCTACTAAAAACATGGATAATAAATAAGGGCGATTTTTAGTGATAGTTTTCTTAAACCGTTGCTAATTACATGTATTTAGGAAAACTGCCGCTAATTACATGTATTTAGTGGCGGTTCACATAAACTATTGCTAATAGTTATTTTTAGCGGTGAATAATTTATGACGGTTACTATTAACCACCATTAAAATCACGGCTAAGCAAAAGGACCCGAGTTCGACTTTTATGAAAAGAAAATGTGACTACAAAACAATATGTTTTTAGTGACAATTTTTGCAACATCCGCCACTAATGCCACTATATTTGGAAAAAAAAAATTTCAGCTCCTGTGCTTTGTACTGGCCTGTTGTCAAAATGGTGTGTTCAACATTTTGTACTTACAGACCCATTCTACAATAAAAGGCTGGCTACTTTCAAAGCTATGTTGAAGTCTCAAAACCCTAGCTTCTACAATTGCTCACTGTTGTTCCTCATCACTTGTGCCATTGATTTTAGTATAAATAGAAAATTTCTTGTTAAGTCACAGTGTCCGTCATCAGCTATATAGAGGTCTGGTTGTTTGAGCAAACCAAGGTATGTTCCTCCAACATAACACCCTTGTAAAAAAAACTTAATCTTTCCAACGAAACAGATGTGAGTTCATCATAACCACCTAGTAAAAGTTAAGAATGGTTAGCATGTTCTTTTCTTTCCTTTTCTTCCTTTGAAGCTTTTGGTTGTAGAAAGAATAGCTAGATCTTACTTTCTACCATTGAAAACTGATTACTGGTTCAGTGCTCAATTGCTTATGATACACTATTCGTATTTTATAAAATTTTGTTATATATTGCACACAAATAGGAAATGTTTTTGCATTTGGTATATTGTAGATTCCCACAATCTGTGTAATCTTTGTGTCTTCCCCAATAGTTTGAATGAGTTTTAATGAGCATGATATCAGCCTTCAACCTAAGCCTGGTTTTATAAACATTTACATATGATAAAACTAAGATTATTTAATTTAGTTTATGGAATTCTCTACGAAAGTGACTCTTGTTTTTTTTGTGAAACCATGGTTGAGCTCCCAGAGTTGTGGCACTAGTATGTCAATTTGAAAGCTGCAATCTAATTGTACGTCTTTAAATGAAATAAATATTAATGTGGCAATTTTGGTTACATAAAAGATGATTGAATGCTTTCATTGAGAATATTCTTGATAGCTCATTGGTCTATATATATTACAGAATAATCTGATCTGGTCTTAATATCTGGTGCATTATTAACTTTGCTGATATAATGTGGCTAAAAATTCTACTTGGATCAAATATTTAAATTTTGAACAGCTAAATTTTGTATGCCAGTTTATGCATAGGGATTTTATAATATAGGACATAAACTCTTTAGGTAATTAATCTTTTGTTTTCATAAAAGCCTCTGCTACTTATTTTCTAATTGGAAAAGGAAATTAGAAGAATATAGTGTTCATTTTTGTGTTACAATTTGGATGATTCATTTAAAAACATTTGAAGTTATTGAGTTACCTCCCAGTTTAGCTTTCTTTTTTATGTCAAATAGCCAATGTTTTATTATTTACATTTGTATATAGTTTTGCTTTATCTTTCTATATGAAATGATACTTTTTGCAAGACCAAATGAACTATGACTTTTTGTATTGAATCATTGATAGCTTTATACACAA
>JANHAO010011273.1:0-17080 GCA_026873985.1 Saraca asoca | reverse complement strand
TTGACATACTGAAATATATAGTTAGTTCAAAATTACTTTTTCAACATTCAAAACTAGTAATATCAGTATAGCTTAGGCTAACAATTACTTTGTTAACAATGTCGAGGATTCTGTTAGAGTAATCCTTGATTGTTTCTAATTCTTTCATTCTTTACATCTCAAATTCTCTTATCAAATTCAGAACTTGCATGCCTTTGACTCATTCATTTCTTTCATACTCCTTCTTCAAAAAGTCCTAAATTTCATTTGCTATTTTTAATGTCATGATTCTAGTGAAAATTGTGGATGAAAGAGCTGTAAATAAGCTAGCTTTTACCTTTGATTTCCTTTGCCTTATCTCCTTGTGATTTTTTATTTGAGCAATAGTTGGATTGTCAGGCAAAGAAGGAACTAGATACTTATTTTTAGTGACTTCCTAATAATCATTAGCATCAAGGTAAGTTTCCATTTGAACAGGCCACACTTGATAATTCATTCTATCGAACACTAGAGGTGCTATTGCATACAATAAAGCTTTTGAACTCGTCCAGAGTTGGTTATAGGCTTCCGTGTTTTGAATAGGGCAGATGGTAAGTGTTTAAGGTAAGTAGTCATGCTCGCTCAACCTTACAAGCCTCTCAAGAACCTAGCTCTGATGCTAGTTTGTTAGCTTTTTTAACAGAAATATAGTGCAAAAGCTGTGAGAAACACATTGATTCTTGAGACTTCTAAAGCTTAATTTTGTTAATAATCAAAGCATTTATTTATACAACTTATTTAAAATAGAAAAATCATAAAAAAATGCAGCCAAATCTGCTGCACATTACATAACAAAAATTTCTAAAAAATAGTTGAAGACTAGGTTAAGCCTATCAAAACTTTAACAACTTCAATTCCATGTGAGTAACTCCTGAGACATGTCATTCAACATTCTTCATTGATGATTTAACCCAATCGAAACCAATGGTTGCCAAACTCAAGCTCACCGAGAGAAGACTATTGAAACACCAAGCCATACCACCAATGCCACTGTGAAGCCCCTGGAAGTTGGGTTAGAATCAGGCAGTGTCATCAGAGCCACTAAAGGATTCAATGCCCAGTACTCATTTAAGTAACTTTCTAGGAGTTTTTCTCATACTTGTTAGCTCCAATTTTTAGCCAAGGGTAAACTCTCATCCTTTTCTCTAATTCAATTCCATTACATGACATTTTTTAACTCACTTGAACCATTATGGTTGCGGCAAAAGCACTGCTATGATTTAGACTGTGAGCTATTACTTTTAGCCTCCAATATAGCCATAGAACCATTGTGAGTGAAAACCTATAATAACTTAAATTTTTTAAAATTAAGTTTAGTAATAAAATAGCTTTACAAATTTGAAAAGGGGAAATTAAAATTTTTGAAAAAAATTCAAATTGTAAATTTTGAGACACACTATGTCTGAATATAATATAAATAGATTATATGAATTTTAAAAATTATTAAATAATTAAAACTTCCATTGTGGATGTCGAGAAAATTAAATTCATATTTTCGAGACTTAATTTCTAAAGAATTTTAGAAGGATCAAAACTTAGATTGTGAGTGCCCAACGGATGTAAAATTATAGTTGTTATAGAGGTAATTAATTTAATTAATTTGTGATAAATTTCATGGCCACTGACGATCGATAAGTACATCAAATTTGGACTTAAATTTTAGAAGATAAGAAGGTTTATTGATATGGAGAAGTCAAATACTCAAGTAAACTTTTTCTTTTCCCAAAATACCCTTTCTTAGTTAGTTCTCTTCTTCTTTTTCTTAGCTTCATCTAGTTGCTTCATGCAGAAACACACATTACACTCTCCTCTCTCTACAACTCTCTTTCTCTCTCTTTAGGTAAGCCTTCATTATTTTATGTTATTTTCTCTTATTTTTATAGTTGATTCCTCTTTTCTTCCTCTTCAAATTGATACCAAGATCTTGCTAATTCATAGAGGAAATTTTGAATTGTGAATTTTTGAAATTTTTAATCACTATTCATAACACTGTTTAACCCATGAATTAACTTAATTTTTCTATTGTTTTAGATCTTGAATCTATTAGATATAGCTTCTTTTGTTACCTTGAAAATATAATCTAATTATATATGATCGATTGAAGAGAGAAAGCTTTGGGAAAATCTGAAAGCTAATGTACTTTTCTTTTTGTTCTTGAAGAAATATAGAAGATTCTATGAGACTAGTTATGCTTTCTTATTTTAGTTATCAAGATGAGTGATTCTTACCTTTCTGTAAATTTTTGTTTCATTATTGTTTTAAATCCATTAAATATGGTGTAAGTTAAGGAAAAATAGACAATTGTGATTGTATGACAAGGTTTGAGTTTAAATGGACTTGATGTTATGATGGTTTATCTTATGGTGGAAAAAGCTAAGATTTATGCTTGTTAGATTTTCAAAATAACTTGAGTTGAACTCTTATGGTTTGGTGAAAGTTAGTATGAGTTTTTCCCCTATTTTTATGTTGTTGCCATGAAATTCCTACTTGTGCAATTCACAATTTTTAAATTGGATTTGCGATCATGCTTGCAAAAACCCAACCATTTTGTTCTTACAATCCAAATCAGAATTTAAATTAGATTTCTATGATTCAAATCAAATCTTCCTACCCTATTCTTTGATCGTGATTGCAATTCTAATTACGTTTGTAGTTGGACTTTCCAAATGGTTGCACATTTTGGCTAGCAAACTTGCATTTTCAACTAATTTCCCTTAAGTTGAATCAAATTTTTCACACATGAACCCTTGATTCTACTCAAATTTCTTCATTGCTCATGCTTGCAATTTTGATCAATCTTCTAGAACTTTATACACTTCTCAATTCAAATTTCCTTCTCTTTAAGACATTTCTTATTTCCCTAGATTTAAACTCATATAAAATATAATCAAGTCACATATAATAGATAAGAAATCCTAAATGAGTAACTTTTAAACTAGTATTAATTAATCTAATAATTTTATAAATAAAAGCTATAGTAGTAATGTGAATAGTCATTAAGATAGTGCGATAGAGAATGTGCGGTTATAATGGTATTGGTAAGTGAATCAATTTGCTATTTGGCTATATGTTGATGTGATGGAATGTGACCCATGTGAGTAAAATTGTGATTGAATATGATTGTTGCGATATAAATATTATAAGTAAGAACATTATTAAATTTGAGAATCCCTTATAAGATAATGATATGTGATATATGATGGCAAAGAAATGTGATTTACAATGATGACAATATGTGATACATGAGAATGATAAATATCATGATACTATGATGGAAACGTGTGCTTGTGATGCTAATAGAAAATGAGTTATCTGGTAGGGCTGTGATGAGAAATGATATTGTTGAAATGCTTGAAAATTCCCTATGAGACATAGGATGGTAAATGATAAGAATGAGATGTGTTGATGGGATGAGATGGGATATATGAACCAAATTCTAGATCTATACATTCCAATATAAAGAATGGTATAAGGTGGGAGCCTGGTGGGAAAAGGCTAGGCTTGTGCAATATAAGATTGATATAGAGTAATAAGGAGGATTTTGAATATATTGATTATTAACATTTATTTACTCTTTTCCTTGAATTGTTAATTTGTGAAATGCAAAATTGTAGCCTAATGATATGGCTCGAAAATATGTGAAAGATGATGAGGATGGCTTGAAGCCACCTAATTTTATGGTTCTTTATAATGTGTCAATAATAAGGTGATGTGATATTTTTCAAAGGTTAGTTCTCTAAGTCTTTATGATGTGTGTATTAACTCTTGCATGAAATATGATTACTATGGCCGAGATATATTTATTTATATGCATTGTGTATTATTATAAAATTCATAAGTTATGCACGAATTTATTTCACTGAGTCTCAGACTTACTCTTCTACGAATTATTTTTCAAATTCTCAAGAGTTTGTCATTAACCAACCTCCAGAAAAGTAAGAATGAATAATGATTCAATGGAGGTCACTGCTAATATTTTCCCCGCCATAATAGATAATCTAATAGGCTTATACATTTTGCAAAGTTGTTGGGTAACCTTGAATACCATTGTTTAATGGGAAATGTATGTGTATAATACATAAGCCTGTTATATCAATGTGTCTTCTTTGCCCTAAGTTAAGACTCCTTAATAAATTGAAATAAATTGAATAAATTGATTTGGGTATAAGTATTAATGAATGACGGAAGCATATTAAAGGGTAGTGATTATCAATTGAGGAAATTAATATTCACAGCGGTCATAGCCAAGAAAATTAAGTCATGAGAAACCCCTACTTCTAGTTAAGCTTGTTGTTAATTTAGAAGTGTTTTGGGAAAGTTTGCATGAAGTTTACCGTATCGAGTATCACTAATGGTTGTAGGTTGTAATGGGAATTGTTTGCGATGCATTTAAGCTCCAAGTTGTGCTAAAGTGACACTTATTATCTAAGAAAATTTTGAAGGCAATAGGAGACCTGTTTTGTTATGGTTTTCCTTCTTTAAGTTTTGGCAAATTTAGAGCTCTTTGACAATTTAACTATTGGGCAATGAGTGAGTGGATAATTTACAATTTTTTTTATGCTTATGCAAAAGCTCATTTTAACCTACTATTTTGAACTTGAGAATTATAAGATATCATGATTCCAAATTAATTTGAATTGTTACTAGTTACTCATATTTGAAAGTGAAATTTTATGTCACAGTAAATTGTATGTACATCGTATATTTGGAAAACTTCTTTCATGTGTTAAATGTTAGAAATCTTGCAATATTGAAGTAGTAGGTTGTTGAAACATTTGGCAAATGATTGAATGTATAAATTGATTAGAAATGACACATTTGCTTCTTGTTCATGAATATTGTTGTTCAAAATAACGAAGTCTTGAATAGAATTTTATCATGAAATGGTAATTTGGATCCTTGGAGAATTCCCTTAGAAAACTTCCAAGTGCACTTGTAAATAGAATTATATCGAGAAAAGAAATTGATGGAAAGATAAGGAAAGAATAACTGTTGAAGGGATAAGGTGAATGATGGTGACTGAATACTATTAGAAAAGGTTGTCTATACGAACTCGCTATAGGATCTTAACTATATCTTGAGATTTTAAATTTTTTAGGATATTTGTAAATTTGTGAAGTATGAAAAATTTTATCTACTTTTCATCTTATTGAGTATATTTAAACTCACATGTTAGGTCTCTTATTTTATATGTTTGAGAAAATATTAAAATGTGGAAGTATGCTCAATTCCAACTTTAACACCTATAATAAATGTAAAACTTGTTTTTGTGATATTTATTGACATGACTTCATCAATTGCTCAAATGGTATCCTTAGATTTGATGAGTTATGGATTTTAAGTTTTAATAGTTTTGAAACAAAAATTATCAATTAACAATATGTTTCACGTGTGTATATGTTTATATTGGAATTCATTTGATTGTATTTGTGATTAACCATCGTTTCTTAGTGCATTATTCACTCACTAAATTTCTAAAAAGCTCACTTCATTTTTTTTTTCATAAATCTATTTTTTAGAGTCTGAGGCTATCCCTGCTATTCCTCCTTATTTACTTGGATCTAAAACTGCTTCTTAACTGGATAAGCCACAATTGCATGGAGACATTTTGTTGGAGATATTTTGGCAGTTGGTTAGGTTAGGTCTCCCAAATGCATATGTGAGTGTTGCTCAGTAGATTGTGTACATTGTTGCTTTATTTATACAGATTTTAAGTACGACGTGTGGCCCTCAATTATTGTATTGACTAATGATCCACGTCTAAAAAATAGAGGAGACTATATTGAATTTTTGTTAGAAATATGAAGCATTTCAATAAATGTGTCAATGTTGTTTTTACTTATCCATCTTATCTTATATAATTACAATTGTCAAGTCCCTTTCCACATAGGAAAATGTGTTCCATTAAAAGTCTTACTGTATAGTTCAGGTTGGTAGGAAGCTACCCTTAAGTGACTTGCTATGCCGATCACATGTCGAAAATTGGTGCGTGACATTCAAATACTTCCATTCAGGTTCCTGAAATTCCAGTTGTTGTAAAACTGGATTTTTATTCTAACCACAACTGGTTGATCTGTAGTGATCAACGTTCACAGCTTTGATATGGTAACAGAGGTATCAGAGTTCAGAGAGGCAGAAGAATCAGGAGGTTGATAGATTGCCAAGCAAAATGCCACTAAATTATACAACAAACCTATTTCAATCTAGTACAAGCAGCAACAGCCTCATCCGATGTAGAAATCTCTCTGAATAAATAATCTTGACACTCAGTTAGCTGAATAGAATAAAAACAGATTTAAACCTAACTATAATCATACACGAAAATGCCTACATAGGGGATACAGCAATGATGATGGCCTTGTCATAGCAAAAGCAAGAACGAGGCAAAATTACTTCTTGGCATATGTCATTAACGTAGGATTCTGTGGGGTTGTCTTGAAACCTTGCAGGGCTTGCATTGCCACAGTGGATTGCATCTCATCTCGATACTCCACAAAGGCAATGCCAGGCTTTGTTTCCACCATTCTAACATCCTTGAACCCAGGATATTGAAGGAAAAGCATTTGCAGCATCATGGGTGTTGTCTCATTTGGCAGATACTGAATTAAACAGTATATTATTTGGTAGCGCAGGGGCCTCTGGAACTATAGCCTTTGCACCGCCTGGGATAGTAACAATTGTAAACATGTAAGTTAATATAATCACTAAAGAAAGAATAAGAAACGAAGTCTACTATAGTTCTCTGCTCTAAGACATCTCCCTTGAAAGAGGGTTTTTATTTTCAAGGATGAAAATAACATCCCTCCCTTCTCTCTCTCTCTCTCTCTCTCTCTCTCTCAATTTCCTCTGGCAAGCTACTTTCTTCTTTTCAGTAGGAAACCAATGAATGAGAAACAAAACCTCCCCTTTTAAAAGCATTTTGCTATAGAAAACTTTCACAAGGTAGAACTGTTCTATGGAGTAATCTAATGAGCCAGGGTTCACACACTAACAATGGAATAAACTAAAATTGCAAAAGAAATTGCAGGTGTTGCACCATAGGGGCCAGCATAAGCATGATTGAGGCCCATTCCAGCTTGATTAGCATCATGTTGATCCTTTCGTTTTTTGCCTGCAACAGAACATTACGAATTTATAAGGTTACTCATATTCAATTTCATTGTCCATCTTTTTACTTTTAACGATTATGGTCATTGTTTAATAATTACATAAAACAATCAATAACCTATACATCGTATATGTCAGACACAGCACGAGCCTTCAGCAAGCAATTTGTATGAATACTAGATGCTCGAAATTCTTGAAGACGCCCTCTCCCCTGCCACATATATATCTTACAGGATTCATTGCCTTATGTAGCCTAATGGTACTTTTGGGAGTCAAGAAGGAAAGGGAAGGAAAGACAACAAAAGAACATGAACGGCAAGGGAGGGGAATAATGGATGATTAAGTCATGACTTTCCCTTCCCTTATTTGGATGTTTAGAAAATCCTCTAAAATCCTTTAAATTGGAGAAGAACAAAAATACTAGTATTAGAAGATGTTGGAGGGTTTTGGAGTATTACTCATAATCCCACATTCCCTTCCCCTCATTCAGTAAAACTATCAAACAAGGAAAAGGTTATCAAATAACCTTTCCTTCTCTCTCCTTCCCCTCCATTCTCCTCCTTCCAAATATGCTATAGATGTAGCAGATTTCATCTCTAAGAAAAAAATTTCTTTCTTCAAAAATAAAAGCCACATAGAAATGCAAACATCAATTTGAAGAAAATACTAAGATTCCATGATATAATATCACGCACATAGAGAGAAATCCCACCTTTCTCATCATGCCTCTTGCGTTTTTCACAGGGAACAAAAGTGCCATCGGCCTTTGCGATTACATCTGAGTTAGCCTTTGCATACTGTATTCTCTGCAAGAATTTGCAATATCAAATTCAGTTTTTTGCAAAAATACAAAGTTCAATGTGCCACTATGACAAATTGAGAATAAAATAATTCTAAATAAGCAAAGAAAAAAGAAGCAGCATATTCAACTAAAATATATTAATGAAATTACAGTATGTAAAATAAATTGTTTACTGTTTGAAATCAAGAACCAATTAATTGACAAGAGTCAAGAGTATCTTATTGGGTATACAAGACATATTAGATGCAGAGTACATATAACATGTTTTATGAAATAATAATCTTCAAGATATTTGCTAGAAGTCCAAAAGGAAAATGAATGCAGTTTAAAGCTTCTAGAATGCTTTATTTCAAATGCAGTTTAATGCTTCTAGAATACTTTATTTACTTGGTTGCTCACTATATATACCTATGCAATCACTTAATTGTATCGAAGATAGGGGTTCGTTCAAATGAATGGTGGCAGGATGCAGATGCCGTTCCTTGCAGACTGCAGTCATGCAAGTTTATAGAAACTATCCCCAATCAAGTAAAATGAAGGGGACATCTCCTGCACCACAACCAATGCTCTACATGAGCTTGTATCCAGCTCTATGTTGAGATCATTAAGTCATATTTTGGGCTAGCAATTAAATTGCCTAACTACCTAATTTGAGTAAAGCTTCTTCTGTGCCAAGTGAGAGATTCTCGTAGCAGCAGACATGACTTGCATCTTTTTAAGGTATAAAAACACGAGACATCATTATTCCGTCATCAAAGAATCTACATGTGTATGAACTTATGAACCCACGTGAAGAATAATGAATTGATGATATAAAGCCTGGACTAAGAACATTAATGTAGAAACATACGTTCATTTACTACTGTCACGTCATGCAATCCCCAGTCAGACCATAGGACATAAATCTAAGATTCGACGCTCCCCACAGTGAATGTGAATTAAGAAGAAAATATGCTTGATGCGCACTGCGGAGGCTATGGAACTGTTTCCCTTTGTTACCTTGTGGCACATAAATTATGCTAAATTCCTATTCATTTCTATTTCGTAGAAACATATGTCAACCAAATATAGCCAGACATATTTGAAATGGTAAGAGTTTCCAACTACCAGAAATTTTATAACAAAGCCGGGTAAGTGCCAAGTTTCTCATGATCAAAACTAGACCCAAACACGGTGAGAACCAGATAATGCAGAAGAGGAGATACAGTTTTTGATTTCTAAGTTAAGAAATGAATCTCAATGATGCACTAGATGTAGCAAAGAGGGACATACCTTGGTGTCGGGGACTGGTAGATCTTTAGTCAAAATCATGCAGCACATGTTACTAACTCTTAGCCAACATGTCAGTCTTCTAATAAATCTAAGTCACACTAAGATAAATAATCGGGGCATTGAGGATTTTATTACCCATACAACTAAAATCATATGCACAACATATCAGCAAGCAAACATAAGCGTGTAATCAAAGCATTAGCGCATATCATGTCTTACAAAAAGTCTCTAGTGCATATTGAAAAAGGTCTTTTTAAAATAAGGAGAGTGACAACTCCATTTTATTGATATGTGTCTCATTATATAGTTTTGAATATATAATGGGAGTATCTCTAAGTTCTATACTCGGATTCTTAACCCAAATCACAATGCCCATTTGGTCATCAGATACGCCCCCTTAAAAAGTATTCTAAACAAAAGCTCTAATGGTAAAAGTAAACATACTTTTTCTAAGTTGACATAATAAATTTTCTCTTAACTTCTAAAGGTTCTAATGCGCCATCTCATATGAATGCAAAGATAAAAATGCAAGGATCGCAACAATGCAACCATATACTTTTTTATTCGTACTGAACAAATAATTAATGCTAAAAAGAAACAAATACCCCCAAAATGAAAAAAAATTGGAAAAAATTATCTACAAGTGCATTTACTCCCAAATTTGCACTATAAAGGCCTCCTCTTCATGCTTGATTTTTATGCCAAGTTTTATCTAAAACTGAGTATGTTTGCCTATCGAATTGGTTCACAAGGATGACTTGTGACATTCTCTCCCACTTCAAATGTCAATGCCCTCATTAACGCCTCAATCTAACACAGCTTTCATGAAGGTTTCTCATTTCAAGTGCTAACTTCTCGAATCTTCATAAAGGTCTTCAACCTACTCCACGTGAACTACTCCCTCGATCACTTTACTTGTCTTTTTGAGCTAACATCATTCAAGAGGCTTTGATGAATGCCATCCTCAACCTGATATAACTTTCAAGATTGTCGTCAATCTACTGCTCCTCAGCTCTTCCCTAAACTTCCTCTCAACTTTATCTCCTTGAACCCACATCATTACACATTTGCTTTCCCAATCATCTTTAGGTAGTTGCCTCCAAAACTTTAGCATCTTCGGTGATACTGCCTCCACAGACTTTGTATTCTACCTCTGTAGACTTAACTTCGTTGTCTCGATACAAACTCATGTGTCACTATTTCCACAACTCTCCCCACTGTGTCTCCTTTACAATTTCACTTGTCCTACTGGCACTGTAGCATTTAGGTTATTACCTCTGTAACTTGTGTTTGCCTCACTACTTCTATAATTTGCTTGCACACTGTCCCTGCATAGCTTTCGATTTGAATCGCCACCTCTGTAGCTCTCGATTTAACTCACTACCTCTATTGCATAAATGTATGCTACCTCCATAACTTATGTGCTTGCTTGGTATTTTGGACCTTTACTAATAGATAGCCTCACATTCAATATCCCATACCACAAATGTGAGAGATGCAAGTCTCATATCTTGTTCACTCCTAAGTCCCATACCTTGCTCACAGAACATGACTTGCTCACAAGTCCTATACTTTGCTTATAAGTTTGCCCGCATTGGGTTCAATCAATCTACTATACTTCCATTACACGACTTTCAAACTCAATTGGATCCTTCTAACCCACTCTGAATTGACACCTTCATGGTATCTCTCAACCATCATAATCTTTTTCAGAGTTGATGTAACCTAGCATCGTGGTCTTCATAACCCGTCCTAGATTTGTACACTCAAGCGTTATCTCTTCAAAGTTGATACTGGCTTGTCTTTTGCTACCCTCATAGAGTAACTTCTTTGATAATCAATGCCCTCTTTCTTGGCATTTCCTAAACTACATCCCTCTGAAAACTCCTTCTTTGAGCACATTCTCTTAATGGCTCCCCCACATCAATGCCTTTGATAAAGGTTAAGCATCAAGCATCCTCCACTCTAGCTCAAGTTTCACTGTGCCTATACATGAACAATTGTGAATCTCATGGTCATTGCTGCAAAATTTGTCTTACAACTATATAGTGCTAGTCCACTACACCTTAAGGTCATTGCTGCTACTCCATTAAGCAACTATGTAGCTCTAGATTACTATGCAAGTATCATTGTCGCTTGTCATACGACTATGATGTGCTAGCTCCTCTAGCATCTTGTCTCGAGTCTTATGGATTAGCGCTATAGCTCGCTTATTACATTCATACAATAGTGCATAGTGGATCCCTTTTAGATCATCTATGTCCCCTTTGGGTTTACTCCTTCAAGTAAAATTTATGCCCTCTAACATGATTTTGAACTACTCTAATAAGATTCATCCATTTAGCTCATCACAAGAGATGTGTCATTCTGTAAGATATGTCAATAATCTGTTGTGGCCACGCTTCATAGCACAATTATGGCTTTACCCTTTAAGCTTCGCAGATACCTAATATGTCCCTCACAGACATGGTCAAGCTTTCTCTGCAAGACCAGGGCTTCTCCCAAGCTTCCTCTTGCTAAATAAGTAGTTAATTCACTCACTCACTCAAATGGTTTGCATTCCCTTCAAATGCCTACTATGAGTGAGCGCATAATTAATGTCCCGTGCTATACAATAAGTGATCCAACTTCTGTAAGTGCTTGCACTCAATGCATCATTAACATTCCCTCAAATGCAATATCTCACACACATACTCTTGATTTTCTCCAATCTCTTGCACCCCTCTTGGTGAAATGCTTAGCAACATCTATTCTTTATTTTAACGAGTGTCTGGTTCACTCACCAACCTTATATGCTTTCGACAAGCTGAATATACCCCAATCATGGCCTACTCGATTTGCCTTCTCTAGCACAATTGAACTATGATATTAACTGTCACAGGCCAGTAGTTCTCTAGCCAAAACTATGCGACACATGTCACTAACCCTTAGCCAATGTACCAGCCTTCCAATAAATTCAAGCCACACTTATAGAGATAATTGAGACATTGAGAATTCTATTGCCTATATAACCAAAATCCCATACATAGCATGTCAACAAACAAACATGAGTGTGTAGTCAAAGTATTAGCGTATATCAAGTCTCAAAGAACATGTCACATAAGAAACCTCTAGTGCATATCGAAAAGGAACTTTTTAAAATAAGAAGAAGGACAATTCCATTTATTAATACACGTCTCATTGTATAGTTTTGAAAATATCTCTAAGCTCTATACTCTAATCCCTAGCTTAAGTCACAATACCCACTTAGTCATCGGACACGCCCTCTTAAGAAGCATTCTGAGCAAAAATCCTAATAGTAAGAATAAACATCTTTTTCCAAATTGATATAAAGACTTTTTTTCCTAACTTCTAAGGTATCTAATGCATCATCTCATATAGATACGAAGATAAAAATATAATGATTACAATCATGTACTCTTTTACTCGTAATAGACAAATATTTAATGATAAAAAGATAGAGATACCTCTTAAAACGAGAAAAATTCGAAAAATAGTTTACAAATGTATTTGCTTCCAAATTTGCATTACAATACCACCTTTTAATGCTTGATTTTTACATTAAATTTTATCCAAAACTAAGGACATTCATGGGCTTATGGTAAAAAGGGAAACCCTACTTTGGCGAAGCTCATCAGAAGCAGATGAAACATCCTCAAACACTACCCAAGCTTGACCTTTGTGCTTCAGGGTCTTGAAAGCTAATACCTCCAGAATCTTCCCAAACTACGAGAATGTAGCGTGCAACGACTTCTTCAACTCTTCATTCAACAAAAACGAAAATCCCGATGAAATTTCAATCAGAGAAAAACGAGCAATTGGGTTAAGCAAAAGGGTTCTAGAAGGTACCATCAAGCTTAATCTTTTCATTAAGGTTGATATATATGGTCATATTTGGAGGGGTTTCTGTGCTTGCATTCACTTCCGACATTTTGTGAATTTCACTCTAGCTCCACTGGCCAAATACCGTCTGCGAAGATCACTTCGAAATCAAACGTGGAAGAACCCTATGTGAGCCCCAGCCGGAGACGGTGTCCCGAAGCCACTAACAGAGATGGATGATTTTAAAATTCTTGGGCCTTTCGCGGGATCTATCTTCGGTATTCTGGGTTTCAAACTTTTGGACCACATTTAAACATTGGGCTATTAATCTTCTAAGCTAGACAAATTGAGATATGGGCTAGACCAAATTCACCTCCCTTACAAGATATGGTTTAATGACACTTGACACCCTTTATTCTTGAGTAATATACGTTTGTATTTCCTGCGCTTAACTTTCGTCAACATCCATTAGTTTATCTTCTTCAATTTTTTCAATTTTTTCTTAATTTTCTGCAAAATTTTCTATTAAGGTAAAATATTTAAAACTTTATTTTTATTAAACTAATACTTAATGTGTATTAAATGAACACATATTTTAATAAAAGAAAATTTAGAATTTATATTTAATTATTGTATCTAATTTATGTGAACTAAATATACATATTATATTTATTTTATGTGGCTTAAATATATACATTTATACTTAAAA
Source organism: Saraca asoca (assembly GCA_026873985.1). Classification (NCBI taxonomy): domain Eukaryota; kingdom Viridiplantae; phylum Streptophyta; class Magnoliopsida; order Fabales; family Fabaceae; genus Saraca; species Saraca asoca. The sequence continues at coordinate 3,350 of JANHAO010011273.1, read as the reverse complement.
TTTTCTCAGCCACATATTTCTATTTATTTCTAATCATATTTTACAATTTATGATAACGAATTTAAAACTTTATTTTTGTTAGACAAAATATTTAATATGTATTATGCGAATGTCAATTTTAATAAAAAATTATTTTAATTATTTTACCTAATTTATATAAACTAAATACACTTTTTATATTTAATTATCACAAGAGGATGATTTTGCTTGCCATCATTTGGATTCAAACTTTCACCGGCACCAATACAGATTTCTTCTGGTACTTTTTGGCTTTGAAATCCGTCTTGATTATTTATAAAGTGTAATTGAACTATCTGGCCATGGCAAACTATAAGGGAAGGTGTTTAGGTGATCATTGGGATTGGATCTGAAAATTAAGAAAAAAAAAATAAGAAGGAAAACTAACAGAAGTTAAGTACAAGGGAGGTAAGTGTATATTATTAAAAAATAAAGGGTATTGGGTGTAATTAGATCAAACTTTAGGACATGTAAGTATAATTTGTCAAATAAAAAATTATGGAAAAATGTAAATTAGCTCCTTCAATTCTGGGTAGTTACATTTAACCTTCACAAATTATAAATTATTACAATCAACCCTTTCAACTTTATGATATTTATATTTAATATTTAATATTTATCTTATGAATAATTTAAGAGAATAAAAGTATTTGGTTTAAAACAAAAAATTATAAAAAATCAAATATAGTATAAAGGTCTTATGGCTTAAATTTGGGAATGATCCAATTTATTATTTTATTAATTTTTCTTTATTTTGAGAGTATTTTGATCATTTTAGCATAATTTATTTGTCTAATGCAAGTAAAAAAATTCCATTATCTCAATCTTTACATTTTTATCTTTTTATCAGTATAATGTTATATTTAGGTTCCCCCCAAAATTATGAAAAAAAGACTTTATATAAATGTAATTTATTACACTACAAGAAATTTGACTTTCTGTAACGACTTTTCAGTGACGACTAAAAAGTCGTCACTGAAGGTCGGCCTACAGTGATGACTTTTTAGGTCGTCACTAAAAGGAACAGCTTTTAGTGACGACACAGAAAGTTGTCACAATAGGTCACCTTTCAATGACGATTTTTTTTAGCCGTCACAATAGGTATACATTCAATGATGACTTTCAGTGAAGACGAAAAAGTCGTCATAGTAGGTACCCTTCAGTGACTACTTTTTTGTCGTCACAGTAAGCAAACTTTCAGTAACGACTAAAAGTCGTCACAAAAGGCTAATTTTCAGTGACGACCAAAAAAGTCGTCACAGAAGGTACCCTTCAGTAATGACTTTTTCGTAGTCACAATAGGCAAGCTTTCTAAAAGCCTAACTTTCAGTGACGACCAAAAAAGTCGTCACTAAAGGGTACCTTCAGTGACAAGTTTTTAGTCGTCACAGTAGATTAGCTTTCAGGGACGACTAAAAGTCGTCACAAAATGTCAACTTTTAGTGATGACCAAAAAAGTCATCATTGAAGGTGCCCTTCAGTAACGACTTTTTAGTCGTCACAGTAGATCAGCTTTTAGTTAGTCATCACAAAAGGCTACTTTCAATGACGACGAAAGACGTCGTCACTGAAGGGTACCTTCAGTGATGACCAAAAAAGTCGTCACTAAAGGTACCTTCAGTGACGACTTTTTAGTCATCACAGTAGGTTAATTTTCAATGACGACTAAAAGTCGTCACAGAAGGTCAACTTTCAGTGACGACCAAAAAAGTCGTCACTGAAGGTGCCCTTTAGTGACGACTTTTTAGTCGTCACAGTAGGTCAGCTTTCAGTGGCGACTAAAAGTCGTCACAAAAGCCTAACTTTTAGTGACGACCAAAAAAGTTGTCACTGAAGGTGCCCTTTAGTGATGACATTTTAGTCGTCACAGTAGGTAAGCTTTCAGTGATGACTAAAAGTCATCACAAAAGGTCAACTTTCAGTGACGATCAAAAAAGTCGTCACTGAAGGTGCCCTTTAGTGACGACATTTTAGTCGTCATAGTAGGTCAGTTTTCAGTGACGACTAAAAGTCGTCACAAAATCCTAACTTTCAGTGACAACCAAAAAAGCCGTCACTGAAGGTACCTTCAGTGATGACTTTTTACTACAGTGACGATTTTTTAGTCGTCACAGTAGGTTAATTTTCAGTGACGACTAAAAGTAGTCACAAAAGCCTAACTTTTAGTGATGATCAAAAAAGTCGTCACTAAAGGTACCCTTCAGTAACGACTTTTTAGTCGTCACAGTGCACCTTCAGTGATGACTTTTTAGTCATCACAGTAGGTCAGTTTTCAGTAACGACTAAAAGTCATCATAAAATCCTAACTTTCAGTGACCACCAAAAAAGTCGTCACTGAAGGTTCCTTCAGTGATGACTTTTTAGTCGTTACAGTAGATTAATTTTCAGTGACGACTAAAAGTCGTCACAAAGGCTAACTTTCTGTGACGATCAAAAAAGTCGTCATTGAAGGTGCCCTTCAATGACAACTTTTTAGTTGTCACAGTAGGTAAGCTTTCAATGACGACTAAAAGTCGTCACAAAAGGTCAACTTTTAATGACGACCAAAAAAGTTGTCACTGAAGGTGCCCTTCAGTGGCAACTTTTTAGTCGTCACAGTAGGCCAGCTTTCAGTGATGACTAAAAGTCGTCACAAAAGCCTAACTTTCGGTGACAACCAAAAAATTCATCACTGAAGGTACCTTTAGTGACGACTTTTTAGTCGTCACAGTAGGTTAATTTTCAGTGACGACTAAAAGTCGTCACAAACGGCTAACTTTAAGTGATGACTAGAAAAGTCGTCACTGAAGGTGCCCTTCAGTGGCGACTTTTTAGTCGTCACAATAAAGAAGCTTTTAGTGACGACTAAAAGTCATTACAAAAGGTCAACTTTCAATGATGACCAAAAAAGTTGTCACAGTAGGTCAGCTTTCAGTGACGATTAAAAGTCGTCACAAAAGCTTAACTATCAGTGACAACCAAAAAAGTCATCACTGAAGGTACTTTCAATGACAAATTTTTAGTCATCATAGTAGGTTAATTTTTAGTGATGACTAAATGTCATCACAAAAGGCTAATTTTCAGTGACGATCAAAAAAGTCATCACTAAAAGGTCAAAAAGTCGTCACTGAAGGTGCCCTTCAGTGATGACTTTTTAGTCATCACAGTAGGTAAGCTTTCAATGACGACTAAAAGTCATTACAAAAGGTCAACTTTCAGTGACGACCAAAAAAGTCTTCGCTGAAGGGTACCTTTAATAAAAATATCGAATTAATAAATTTAAGTAAATAAAATTAATTTTAATGAAATATAATTATAAGTAAATAAATTTAACAAATAAGTTTGTAATATAA
>JANHAO010011272.1:0-17087 GCA_026873985.1 Saraca asoca | reverse complement strand
AAATGATATTTATTTTATAAATAATATGAAATATCTTATTTTAAATTCTATTGTTAAAAATATAATTATCAAAGTATTTTATAGTGAAAGTATTGAAAAGACATTATTTTATTATTTATATTATAAGAATAATTTTTTAATATATAAAATTTGTAAAAGACAAAGGTGTAAAAAGGTCAATCCATAAATTATAGAATGACACATTTCATTGCTTTTGTGATGGAATGGAGATTTAACCATTTGATGGAATGGTCATTCCCTAGAAAGTGGACATTCTTATTACATAGTGCCTACCAAACAAACAATTTGTCCATTTCTATTTTATTTCATTTCATTCAGTCAAATGTATCATAATGGATGGGATTAAAAAGATTGATGCCCATGCCCTAAAGCACTTGATAGAATTTGACCCATAAAAATAGACCAAAGTTGAATACTCTACCTAAACAAGGTGTCATTTATAGGTTAATAACATGTGTAAAGTTTTTAATAAGGCAATCGTAGAGTAAAGGGAGAAGCCCATAATACACCTTGTTGAAGACATTAGACTATACCTAATGGACATGATTATTAACAACAAAAAGAGAGTGGTGAGGTACAAAGGTTCACTATGTTCCAAGATTCAGCGGATTCTAGAGTATAACAAGATTAAAAGCAATTCATGGACACCAATATGGATAGAAGATGAACAAGGTATAATATTCAAGCCTGAGAAAAACCTGAAAAATATTGTCAAGTTGGTTAACAAAACATGCTCATATAGGATTTAGGATTTGACATGCATATCATGTTGTCACTCAGTGGTTGCATTGGCATAGTGTAACCACAAGCCAAAAGATTATATGCACAAATTCTGCAAGTATTGTTACAACTAGGTTTCTTCAATAAGTGTTCCTTATTCAATTTAAATGTTACTTATTATTTTTTTGTCTTTATAGCAAAGAGATGCACATGGCATGCTACAAGCATATCATCTACCCTATAAATGGCCCAAATTTATGGAATAAGAGTGACAAATAGCCACTTCAACCACCTTAGGTCAAAAAACATCCTGGAAGGCTTAAGAAGATGAGGAAGAAGAATCTAAATGAGAGGCCAAAGGATCTAAACATGTTACCAAGGCACCAATCCACTAACAAATGTGCCAGATGCCAGCAATTTGGACATGACGTGTATAATGGCAAAAGCAAGACAATGGTAGGCAAGGAAATTCCAATGAGGGCAACAAGGCATTTCAAACATTGCAGTCACAAACTTTCAAGAGACAATCAACCAAGGCAAAAGCATCCAAGACAAAGACATCAAAGTCTGAAGTTGGATCCTTTAAGTCAAAATCAAAATCAACATACCCTCCAAACTAGCTAGCCTCTATTCCTAGAATGCAATATGTGCCATCTAATTCAACATCTAAAAGAACACCTCTAAAAGCTCAAAATAGGAAAAAAAAAGGTTGCCATGTCAGGGTTCTCTGTTCAATTGAGAAATGAGGCATTCAAACACAATGGAAAAAGATGTAACAAAAGAGACTTTCCAAACAATCTCAGAGGGCAGCATATTAAGGTTCAAAGGGGTGGTTTCTACCCAATAATCACAAAATGGGCATAAAAGTATTGCATGATGAATATGGTGGTGGATGATGGTAGGTATTTTTGGGAATGTAGATTGTGACAGAAAGTTTGGTTTATGGTAGATTATGCAAGCATTTTAGCTTATGTACATTGTTGTCACACTGTCCATAGTACAAATATGTTGGAAAGTGATTCAAACTTCATGCCTTTTTTATCCCAAATTCATATGGGAAGATTTAATATGACTTGCAATTTGGTTAAGGTTTTCGCAGTTTTCAGTTTTAGTGACTGACACTTGTATTTTTTTGGTATTTTTGGTTTATTTTAGTTAAAATTATGTTGCATGTTTTCTTGGTTAATGGACCAAATTCATGTTGTAAAATTCTGCAAGTTTTATGGGGGAAAATGTCATAGATCTATAGGTTTTATTGTTACAAATTCTACAAGTTTTATTAGGAAAATGTTACATATCTGGCAGGGTTTTCTAGTTACAAATTTTGCTTTTTTTTTTCTACTACATTAGAAGGAAAATATTGCTGATTTTTTTTAGGTTATATTATGTGTAAGTTAACCCTAAATTTATAATTCATTTATATCAAGTTTTGCCTTACAAATTCTATAACTTTTGCAGTGTATTAGGAGGCATATAAATCAAGTTTTTTTAGTTGCATTTTGTGTAAATTAGCCCCAAATTTATAGTTTATTTGTATTAAGTTTTTTCTTACAAATTCTACAACTTTTGTAGCATATTAGAAGGCATATGAATATGATTTTTTTGGGTTACATTATGTGCACATTGAGCACTGCATTACAAATGGGTTTTATAAAAGTTTTCTTCATAAAATATGCAAGTTTTACACTCAAACACATTTGCAAACATCGAACTAATTGTTTAGCCTAGAAAATTATGTGACTTTTGCTGTGAATTATAATTGTTTAATATGTTAATTTTCATTTCCTTAAATTTCTACAATAATAATGTAATTATTCATATTAAAAATGTTTAAACTTTTGCATAAATTAAAACTGTACTTAACTAAAACACATTAGCAAATAGAAAGTTTAGTTTCATTTCATCTGAATCAATATAAAGGTATTTATCACTACATTAAAAAAAAAAAGTCAAAATGGCACAAAAAAGAGCCCTTGAAAGCACCAAAAAACTCTTATATTTCTCCATCAATCTAACAAACCTTAAACCTAAATAGCCCTAAATAATAAAAAATCAATAGATAGACCATTAACATAATGAATACAAAACAAACCTCTCCCTCTCATGTAGTTCATCAGCCTTTCTTGGCATTATTCTTATAATCTTTCTCTATCTCTCAGAAGGCTTTTGGCCATGCCAAATTAGGTAATTACAACCATCATTGCCATCCCTCCCTTTATAGCAGTCGTAATAACTTCATCAAGGATTATTTGTAGTCCAAGAGGTGATTAACATGGCCTTTTTCTCGCATTTGCATCACCTTTGGCTTGTTTTCTGTGGCTTCATCACACTATTGACTGAATCATTTGTTAATTACACTACCCATCTTTAGGTTCAGATCAATCTCTGCTCTTCACAAACCTTAGCTTAGACTTGCTTTTAAATGGGGAAGAATGGTTTTAATGGTAGAGAAATATTTCAAATCGGCTGCCATATTGGAAACCAATTAGGAGGGCGATGGTGGAAATTTAAAATCCATATTAGCAACTTTGTCAAGCTTTTGACGAGTAAATCACAGCATATCAAAATTAACCCAAATAAATTATTAGGGTACTGAAATAGATTATTTAAAAAAAAAAGACTAAAATCACACAGTTTGTATTTTTTGGAGACCAGAATTGCATTTAAGTGTAGATAAATTGATAAACATTATAGTTTAATCCGTAGCAATGTGTAAAAGCCTAACTTGAAAAAAATGGAGAACATTAATTTCATGCTTCAGTCTGTAAGAGTGCACAATTGGATCTTTCACATTCAACTGTTGTCTAATAAATAACTCCAATCTTACATAAGTTAAATCCTGAAGCATATGAATTTTCACATCAAACTGTCATCCAATAAATAATATCAAAATCAATTAAATCCTCGAGCATACTAGTTAGATCATTGCATGACAATTTGATAGGCATTTGTATTAGTTAAATAAGTACTAAAAGTTGCATACTTCAGTTGTAAACATTTAGATAAATTACTTTTCAAAATGATAACTTATTCGCATATGGAAGGAAACAAAAAAGGATGTGTAACAATTAAGGATGAAAAAAAAACAAGTCAAGCCACTTGTGAGCAACTTAAGATTGGTTCACAAAAACTCTATTCGAATTAAATTTTAAATGAGGGAGGCCTTAAGCCTCATATTACTTGATTCGAATTATTTGCAAGTCTAAACGAGTTTAATAATAAAAATGTATTTTTTTATTTTTATATTATATAATAATTAACACATAAATAATTCAATTATATTTGTGATTGTTGAGTCTTATCATGCTTCAATTGAAGTAATTAGTTTTCTAGTATATATTACTTTTTGTTAAGTGTAATTATTGATATTATTGTTGGGACAACATATATAAACTAGATTACAGTAGAGAGACCTCTTAGCTTTTAAGAAAAAAAAGAAAATAATAAAGGAAAATTAAACTTTATTAATGAGGGCTTAGAACTGAATACATGAGAGAAATACCTTTTATACCATAACAAGCTTTAACTAACACAACTAACCACAATAACAGTCTAATTGTCATTTAATTACCTCAATCTTTTTCTTAGTCACTTGATCCCTAAAAAAATGTAACCTTATTTTTTTGTGTTTGTTCCTTCGATAAAAGACTGGATATTTAGCAAGATTAATTGCTGAAACATTGTTTACAAATAGTGTCATAGGCTTATTCATATCAGTATGCATTTGTTCCAACAAATTTTGAATCTACACTACTTAACAAGTTGCTCGAGTAGCTACAATATATTCTGCTTCATAGGAAGACAAAGTAACCACTATTTGTTTCTAGGAACACCAAGCAAATGCAGTTCCAACAAATGAAAACAAATATCCTAAAGTACTTTTCCTATCATCCTTGTCCCCACACCAGTCACTGCCAAAGAAACTAGTTATCCCTTCCTTGTTACTTTTATTGTTATTAGTAAATAATAGCCCTTGATCATGAATCCTTTTAGTTGCAAGATAATGAGATTGTTTAGGACATTCTATGAACCTACTAATGAAACCAACTCTATAAGAAATGTCTGGTCTCATTGCACATAGGTACTTTAAACTCCCTACAATTTGCTTATATAAGGTAGAATCAACAGGATTGCTAGTATCTTCTCTCATTAGTTTAACACTTGTGTCTTGACAATATTGCAATTTGACATTCTAAACCTTTGAAGTATATTAATAGCATACTTACCCTGGTGAATTAGAATTCCTCTTGTGGTTTGTTTGAACTTGATCCTAAGGAAGTAGGATAGCAAGCCAACATCTATCATTTCAAATTCATGCTTCATAGTGTCCTTGAAGCATCTAATTGCTTCATAACTTCATGTTGTCAAAAGATCATCCACATAAAGACAAACAACCAGAATAGTCTTATGATACAAAATTTTCACATACATGCCATATTCACATGAGCATTTGTCAAGACCATTTTGAATGAAGAAAAAATCAATTTTCTTATTCCAAGTGCTTGCCTTAGCTTTTGCACATCCTTGTTACCCTAGAATAAAATTATACTAAACTCAAAAGAAAAACTTAAACTCTAAATTTTTCAACAATAGTGAGAATACAAAACCAAAAGCAAGGAAACAACAAAGATTTTCAGGGGCATAGCATTTCATGAAGCACATCTTAACAACTCAAAATTCAAAATCAACTAGCAAAGCAATTTTATTCATAAAGTAAGTAGATCAACTTGATAAATTTCACAAGGTAAGCTCTCTATGTGACTCTATTCATGTTTAAGATGAGAAAGTGTTTCACTCATATTCATTTCATGAAAAGGCACTATCATAAGCTTACTTATCATCAAATCTTCACTATTCAAATAATATGCATAGCACAAATTAAAAGAACTTCGCGGGGGTTGCAACATAGCCAAAGGAAAAAGGAGGAAAGGAATGATATGGATATAAAAGTGTCACCAAAGAGACTAATAAAGTATTATGGCAAAGATCCAAACAAGCATAGGAGCAATTAAAAATCGGAATCTACATCTCAAATTTTTATATATTTCACTTCTTCTTTTTTCTTGACTTTTTTACTTTCTTTTTATTTTGAACTCTTTCTTTTTGGAATTTTTTTTCTTTTTCAAATTGAATTCTTTTTTTCTTTCTTTTTTTTTTCCTCTAGTTTTTTCTTTCTTTACTTGCATTAAGCTCTTTTTTTTTTTTTGGTTTCTTTTATTTTTCATTTGTTTCTTCTTTTCTTTTCTTGACCAATGAAATGAATCATAATTGCTTTTTCATCAAATATTTAGCACACCCCCACACTTGTTCAAGAACCCATTCTACTAATGAATTAAATGCTTTACTAATCCTTAAGGTTAAAAAAAGGTAAAGACATTTAATGCTTGGCTTTTTAATGGACTATTTAACAAGAAAAAGGTCAATTAGGCTCAAAGGGGCTCAATAATAGTACATTACAATGTAGGCTACAAGGTTAAAAGCAGCTCAATCAAAAAATTGTCTTAATCATTTTCATGCATGTAAATGCCAATGTAATATCAAAAAAAGTCAAAGCAAGTTCTATAGCAATAATTTCACAAAAAGAAAAATCACATACAAAAAAGAAGAGAACCTAATAAAATTAATCAAAATTAGCTCAAAATCTCATAGGTTATATGTATATCAAAATCAATCCACAAACATTTCAAATTTATCACAATGCTAATCAAATTAAAAAAAATCAAGAGTTAAGATAATGTATCTAATCATACTATACAACCATCAAAATCAATTGCAACATACTTAAGGCCTAAACAAACTCATCATCATTAAAAAAAAAAACTAAAAGCAAAAACTTTTTTCCTCTTTTTTAGAATTTTTTTCATACATTTTTTTAAAAACAAAAAAAAAATAGCAACACAAAGCAAAATGCAAAACAAATTAAATATAAAATCTCTCCCCCATATTTAAATTTTACATTGTCCTTAATGTGAGCCTAAAATCATCAACAAATCATGAATATATAAAATAAAAAAGGTAGGGAAAGAGAGTAAATGCTTGAGTCTCTTCCCAAGAAGCACGCTTGTTTAACGTGGTTGGCTCAATGGTCCATCAACCTTGATCATGAAGTCTTGACATCACAAAATTTGACTGCCACCTATGAATTACAAATTCCATCTTCATTTGCATCTAGTTGATCTATAAAAATGGAATCTAGAACATCATTATACGCTACATGGTTAGTAATATCAATAAAGCTCATAGAATAATAGTTAGGAGGATGTTCCTTAGCATCATCAAAAATATTATAATGTAAAGTGTCACCATCAAACTCCATAGTAAGAGAACCAGCATACACAACAATTTTTGTCCTAGATGTTTTCATGAAGGGTCTACCTAAAATGATAGGAGCTGAGGTGTTGGTTAAAGGATCATCAAGTATTTTCAAAATGTAAAAATCAGTAGGGAAAATGAAAGCATTCACCCTCACTAACACATTCTCAAGTAATTGTACAAGAATCACATTAGACCTATTTGCTCATTGAATCACAACATCTATTCTTTTCAATTGTCTTAAATTCAAAGATGCATAAACAAAATATAGCATGACATTTATAGATGCATCTAAGTCTAGCATGGCATATGTAGAATGATTTTGACCAATGGAACATGAGGTAGTGAAGGAACCTGAATCCTTGTATTTTTGGGAAATTTTTCTTTGCATGACCACAGATGTTGTTCCTCAATGCATATCCTCTCATTGCCTTTAAATTTCCTTCTGGTTGTGCACAGTTCCTTAAGAAACTTGGCATCGAGGAATCTATTTAATGACATCTAGCAAATGAATGTTCACTCCAAATTGCTTCTCTCTTGCTTTTCCTTGGTCTTATTTGCCAAGTTACTAGGGGGAAAGGGAGAGGAAAGCTTGAACTAATCCAGAACTGCCTTTTTATTTAATAGATTTTGCCTTTTTTTGCTTTAAAACATATTTCTGCTTCTCTAGAGTTGGTTGGTCAACTCTAGCCTCAACTTTTTTACCACTCCTCAATAGTATTACATTGACATTTTCTCTAGGATTTAAAACTGTTTAGGAGGGTATTCTTTTTACAACCTAATTTTCTAAGCTAGTTAATTTGGTATCTACAATGTCAAGCTTGGTATTGATAATATTATGTTCTACTTGATTTGCTGAATTTCTCCTCTGATTTCTTGTTGAAACTATAAATTTTGCTAAGCCATGTTCATTTATTAGATCTACCAAAACTTCATTTAAAACTAAATTTTGGTTATAATCTGGTTAATCTGGAATGGCAAAGAGAGCTTTTAAAGTGGGGCAAAGACAACAATGCATCTACTTTTTGTATAAAGTAGAAAAAAGGTGAAAAGACATGTGAATACTAAAAGTCACCTATAAGCTTTATTAATGAATACCACTTCCAAATATATGTTTAGAGATTTAATTGCAATTATAATTTTAAGGTGGTATGGTATGTTTAAACCAACTCTTTAACCATTTGATTATATGTTCATATTTTGTCAAATGTCGAATCTTACCAAATGTTAACATGATTCTCCAATCTCTAATAGTTTTATCATATATTTATTGTTGAATAGAATATTGTACTCACGTATTCCTATGGATCACTTGTATGTCTCACTCTTAAATACGTCGACTTTGTATTGTTAAATTCACTCCCTTTAACATATAATATGACATGTTCCTACATAATGATCATCCAAGACTACATAGTCCTTATTATACTATCATATGTGAATAGCTTCCGTATCAATTGTTAGCCCTACAATCTTATTGATTCCTAAATTATTTTATAATTGACTGTACAGCTATTAGAAGATATTAAGTATACTCTAACTCCAATCTAGATATTCACTTGAAGCACTTCGTCTACATACTCTCTAAGCCATCCGCCGATTTAAGCGTCAGACATTTTCTTAGGCTTGTTCACTATCATCTTTTAGTGTTTTTTTTTATTAATAGATAGAGTTATCATCATGGTATATTTTGTGTCAATGATCAAATATGAAAAAAAAATAATATAAATTAAATTCGATCAAAAATGACGTTGCAACTTCAATACTGAAACTGAATCACTTGTGAGATATACAATTTGAATTCTTGGATAAAGTGGTTGAACATTAGGATTAAGTTAGAACAGGGGTAAGAAAAAGTTATATGGAATTATATACGATGTGGATGTGAGGATCATATATGTGGGGTTTGTTGACATTGGGATAAAATGTCGAAGACGTGTTGCATTGAGCAACAAATTAGAAGTCAAAACTCTAAAGATGCATGATGGTGTTTGATTTGAAGCTGATATTTAGTTTGTAAACGAAAATAGTTAGAACCGAAAAACAGAGTTCGATCCACAGTATTATTCCACACTTCAATCATTTGTTTGCTTTCATCAATAAGAGCGTTGCATTTCCCTGAAAAGCTTGCATAATTAATATGATCTCTTTAGTTAATAAGTAAAAAAAAAAAAATACATATTTATGTACACTCACATTAACCTTAATTGATTTTAGTTGTACTCTGTCTTTCATAAATTTATACAAAACATGAACTCAGATTGTGAGAGAAAAATGGAGGGGAGATAACATGATAGAGATTGTAAAATGGATAGATACCATGAATTCATTTATTTTTGAATCAATGCAAATTCATTTATCATATTTAATAAATCGAATGGATGAGATATTAATCCATTTAATAAAAAATTAAAGATTCATTGATGAATATTCATTGTTTATTCAATTTAATTTTTATTTAAAATTTAAAATAAATATTTTTAAATAAAAAATATCAAATTAAATTAAAATTAAAATTCTTAAAATTTTAATACCCTACACATTAATATACATGATAATTAAGATTAATATACATGATAATTAAGACGTATATTTATTTATTTATTCACATCTATTTTTCCGATAATTCATCCTTAAGTATATTATGTAATTTATAATTTAGAGTAAGGTAAAGTGATCATTTACAATATATTCCATAAAGGGTGTTTTTTTTTTTTTTCCTTTTTGAGCTCTATCTTCTCGTGTTTAAATGAAGATAAAATCAACATACATAGATAATTTTACACACATGATGTGTCTACAAAACCAATCACTTTATTGTTTTCATTAAAAATAGGTGAGAGATTGTAATTAATATATTTTCTCACCTATCTTCTTATGCCAACAATGATATAATTAGTTTAGTTTACGCAATTTATTTAAACACCCTGGGTATAAGAATTTTTTTGAAATCACATCTTAATAATGTGATAATAGGGCAAATTACATGGACTACAATTTGGCCCACTAAAAATTATATATGTTCTGGTTGTTTTTGCTTTGTATCTTCGTATAATTCTACCCTCCGAGACACATGAAGTTTAGAAAAATTTTATGCTTTGAGATATAAGTTAGGAAAATTTTGCACTTATTCTGGCATATATCATCGCCCATATTTGCCTCACACCAAGTGACATGGGATTGCATAATATATTGTTGACATTTTTGCTACAGGTAATAATAGTAAATGTTATACATCACTAAAATTTGGGTAATACTTCAGTTGTATGTGAAATTCGGCCCTGAACGGACCCTCGAGCAAATTTGGAAATGACGAAGGATCCAACCCAAGGAAATGATCAGGTCGCTACGACCTGATGTCATCACGAGAAGTGATCTCCGTAGCTCAAGTTCGTCGGCTATTAAGTGAGCTTGACCTCAGCTCCATTGCTCGCAAGCGGGCAAGCGACCTGGCCAATGAAGCATAACCAGCGACCTAAAGGCCCGACAAAGACTAAGTCATGTCTTGCCCCAACAGATAAATGGGGTCCCACCTACAGAAGACGGCTGTAGTAGCCAAAAGTAGATATTTACTCTGTATATTCTATCTTGTACATTAAATGCTGATGTAATAGATTTACTACATATGTAATTACTATTGTAATATCTTTCCCTCTATAAATAAGAGGAAGGAGCCCCTCTGGAAAAAGAGAGAGACTTTTGGTGTAAAAGCTCTGCCAAAATAAAGAGCAAACATTGTAACCTTGCAAAGATACCCTTACAATAGCACATTATCATGGACGTAGGGTCCGAAAACATCCGAATTTGGCCGAACCACGTTTAACCTTGTGCCTCTTTCTTTGGTCCTCCCTTCTTCTTTGATTATTCTTCTATTCTACCACATTTAAACCAGATAAAGGTCAGAGATCCCAAAGAATCCCCCCGTTAGCCGGAGTTTGGACCATTACCAAAATCTGACGTCAATATTTTGGCACCTTTTGTGGGGATCTTGCCTATTCTGGTTCATTCCTACTGCAATGGCCAAGGGAAGAGCCACTTGAGCCTCAAATGTACAATACCATATTCCAAATGGTCATGTCTCGACAGTAGACTCGTCCACTACTCCCATCGCCAGAGCAGCTACTGGTGTCCCTTAAACCAGTTCGGTGCAACCAGTTCTCGCTGCTAACAACGTCGACGGACCCCAAACTTGGCTCCAGTGCCAGGAGAGACTTGAGTACATGATGGGAGAGTTGGCTAAAATAGTCACAATGCTGGTGTAGGCACAAGCCCAGAATGTGCAATTGAGGGCTGAAGCCACCATACTTGAAGTTGAACATTCTGGTAAAATCAACCAAGAGCAGATTTCACGTCACCATCCACATGGCCGGGATAGCAAACTAAACCACCTAGTCCCTAGCCAAGGACTAGGGGGCTTGGATGTCATGGTGGAAGGCCTCTTTCAAAGAGTCAAATGTTTGGAGGAGCACCCTTAAGCTCGAAATGACCAAGCTCGCTTTGAGGAGCGAACCCCTTTCTCTAGAGAGATCACAGAGGAACCCCTTCCGTACAAGCTCAAAGTTCCATCCATTCTGCTGTATAACGGAGACAACAACCTGCATAACCATCTGGACTTGTTCAATATCCAGATGAATCTTCAAGCTTGCAGCCCCTTGATCAGATGTCGTGTGTTCCCTGCCACTTTGGGCGAAATCCCTCGAATGTGGTTCAAGAGCCTCCCAACTGGCAGCATTGACAGTTGGGAAGAGTGTCAGGAGAAATTCCTAAACCAGTACCGGGTGCTGAAGAAGCAACTCACGCCCCTGTGTCATCTCGCCACAATCTTCCAAAAGAAGCAGGAAACACTGAAAGATTATATTACTCACTTCAGGAGCAAGATCAATGATGTTGAGAAACCCTCGGATGAGGCCGTTCTGACTGCCATCTCTGTGGAACTACGCAGGGATGAAAAATTGTTCAAGAGTTTGTACAAATCCCCAGTTGGTAACCTGGGCAAATTTTACGAGCGGGTCACAAAACAAATCAGGTGGGACGAGACTTTCAACTCGCAGAAAACTGAAACGAGTAGCTCAGTTCAGAGCAAGAAAAGAACTAGTCATAGGAATGGAAATGACAACCCCGAGTGTCAGCTCGCCAAAAAAAACAAAGATGAATGACCTCTATTCCAAACTCGTCACAGTACCTACAACATCTTGTCAGACGCTTAAGACAAGATCTTCGTAATGGAAAAGGACAAAGAGGACTTCGAAAAGCCCCCACCATTGAAGACTCCTGGAAAATCTAGACTCAACCAAGGAAAATTATGTGCATATCACAACGAGTTTAGGCATGTCAATTCGAAATGTTGGGCATTGTGAGATGCTATCGAGGATCTCATCAAAAGAGGTCATTTGCATGATTACATTATGTAACCTTCCAGGCAACAGCATGAAGTATCCAAGTGGGACACCGAGCAAGACCAATCCCCTATTATCAGGATGATCTTTTGAACTCTTGTAGTTATTTGTAAATTTTATAAACATTTTGAATACAATTACTGATATTAAGTTTTCTTTTATCATGCTGTGACATCCGCAATCCACATGCAGTCAACACATCACAAGCCTTATGAAAGGCTTCACACTCTGATCCTTCATTTAGTTAAGGCCCTCCGGAGCTTAATCCAGAAAAGAATTGACGAACACTTAACCAGTTGAGCTACGGGCTCGTTGGGGCGAACACACTTAACCAGTAGAGCTGCGGGCTCGCAAGGGCAAACTCATTTAACCAGTTGAGCTGTGAGCTCACTAGGGTGAACTCACTTAACCAGTTGAACTGCGGGCTCGCTGGGGCAAACTCATTTAACCAATTGAGTTACGGGCTCGCTGCGGTGAACTCACTTAACTAGTTGAACTACGGGCACGCTAAGGCGAACTCACTTAACCAGTTGAGCTGCGGGCTTGCTGGGGCGAACTCACTTAACCAGTTAAGTTGCAGGCTCGCTGGGGCGAACTCACTTAACCAGTTGAGCTGCGGGCTCGCTGGGGCAAACTCATTTAACTAGTTGAGTTACGGGCTCGCTGGGGGGAACTCACTTAAACAATTAAGCTACAGGCTCGATGGGGTGAACTCACTTAACCAGTTGAGCTGCGGGCTCGCTGAGGCATGAAGAAGCTCAAAACAAACTCACCCCTTGGGCATAAGATCGACCACCCTTTGGGCACAAGATTACCCCGACCACAAGATCGGTCACCTTTTATTTGGGTACAAGATCGCCCCGACCACAAGATCAATTACCTTTTATTTGGCCACGAGATCGACTCGAGCACAAGATTGCTTATTTATTTATTTCATAGCTCTCATGCGAATTCAATTAAGTCACAGCTCTTATGTGCACTTATCTATTTAGCCATGAGATCGGCCCGAGCACAAGATCCTCACTTATTAGTTTCGTAGCTCTCATGCGAACTTATTCTCATACATACTAACTTATCTATTTATTTGGCGACAGGATCGGCTCGAGCACGAGATCGCTTACAACTCACGCCATTTTATGCGTAGGCCGCTTAGATGGTTCAAACCAGAACATTTGCTAAAGGAAATGATAATAACAAACAAAAATTGCAAAAAAATAATTCTATTCATTGAAAGACCTCAACGAGGCAGGATTACATCAGAAAGCTCTGAACATAGACTAAACCAAATACAAAGGGAAAAACCTATGACTAAAAAGAAGGACCGTCCATGTGGAGCCACGCCTCAGTTTATTAGGGGACCGCACACCATAACTTTCTTCTTCCATTGTACAACTAGCGATAGTGTTGCATCCTTTCATCTTCGGCCACCTGCACCTCCTGAAGAAAGCACATCAGGAAGCCTCGGGAGCTTGGCTGGTCGAACAATTGCCTCACGGTAGAGTCGGGAGGGCACAGTCTGGGATCCATGCGAGATCCTTCCATGTTACTAGGGAAGATAAGTCTTCCGAGTTACATATGCAGCAGATCATACATGCCTTTGAGGAAGGTCAAAATGCTGAAAATGGTGGAGGTTTATCGGGAAACTCCATGGTTTGAGTGAAGAAGCAAAAAGGATTGTGTCTTCCTTATATAGAGCCAGTGGTGTCTCTATCGAAGGATCCAGAACCATTTCCCCAACCACCATCATTAATGGCCTCGGAAAAAGCTAAGTTAACTCAGCAACAGCCACTGAACACATGACATGGGAGACGTAGTCTAGTGCAGATGAAACGACAGTCCTGGGTAGAGGCTGATAGTTCAGAAATCGAAGAGTTTCAACTCCCTGCTCGCAGGGCGAGCTGAGAGCTAGGGGACTAGTGTTGTATGTAAAATTCGGCCCTGAACGGACCCTCGAGCAAGTTCGAAAATGACGAAGGATCCAGCCCAAGGAAATAATCAGGTTGCTACGACCTGATGTCATAGTGAGAAATGATCTCTGCAGCTCGAGCTCGCGGGTTGTTAAGCGAGCTCGACCTTAACTTCATTACTCGCAAGCGGGCAAGCAACCTGGCCAATGAAGTATAACCAGCGACCTAAAGGCCCGACAGAAGACTAAGTCATGTCTTACCCCAACGGATAAATGGGATCCCACCTGCAGAAGACGGCTACAGTAGCCGAAAGTAGATATTTACTCTGTATATTCTATCTTGTACATTAAATGCTGATGTAATAGATTTACTACATATGTAATTACTATTATAACCACCTTCCCTCTATAAATAAGAGGAAGAAGCCCCTCTCGAAAAAGAGAGAAACTTTTAGTGTAGAAGCTCTGTCAAAATAAAGAGCAAACATTGTAACCTTGCAAAGATACCCTTACAATGATACAATACCGTGGATGTAAGGTCTGGAAACATCTAGATTTGGCCGAACCACGTTAAACATTGTACCTCTTTCTTTGGTCCTCTCTTCTTCTTCGATTATTCTTCTGTTCTACCACATTTGAATCAGATAAAGGTCAGAGATTCCGAAGAATCCCTTATTGACCGGAGTTTAGACTATTACCAAAATTCGATGTAAACAATTTCTGGTAAACTCTTTGACTTAAATGGGTGGAGTAAGAGACCTCCCAAGAAAAAGAGCATAGCTGATAGTGGTCGAAAGATGCCCTGATGTGTGGGTTAAATGTCAGCGAAAAATTTAAAATATAAAGCGTATCAGGATTTAATATCCTATAAAAATTTAAAATATAAACTGCATTAGGATTTAATATCCTATATAAACATACAGTTAAGGACAAAATGATTCAGAGAATGAATAAAGCTGCATGTTTAAAGTTGTACAAACTGCTGACATAGTGGGAATAGAATGCTTCTTGTCTATTATAACAGTATAATGGTGACAATGGGGTTATATTATACCAATGTAAGTGATTGTCAAGCTATCAATACGAGAACAGTTGTATGAACGATCACCAATACAATAGGAAAGAGCTTGACATAGCAGTTATAATATAGCGTTTATGAGGACAATCGTCAAAGAGCCACTCAGGGGAAGGTGGTCAATTGGGTAGTAAGAAGGGATTACATATTCAAAAAATGTATAGGTTTTTATGAAAATTTAACATAAAAATCATAAAATTTATAATTTTTATATAAAATCTTTTAATTTTTTCACAAAAAATTATAATTATGTATAGATTTTACATATAATAAATATAAAATATTAAAATTATATCATTTAAAAGTGTATAAAAAATGTCTCATTTTTATAAAAGTTAAAAATTTCAATAAAAAAGTTAAAAAAATATAAAAAATTTTCACAAAATTTTCACAAAATTTCTTGATTATCTATCTAAGCTTAGCCCCTAAAATTTTGATATTTATCGGTGAAAACGGCAAAGTTGAAATCTACGTAAAATGACTAGACCCCAACACCCACCCAAGTAATGATAATAATATGCAATGTGGCCCAGTTTCATGAGAAAAGGCCCATGACCAATGAGTTTTAAGTTTTTGTTGCAAAGTGAGTCTTTCCTTTTCTAAGAGGAGTTTTCATGAATATTAATTTAGGAGATATATTATCTAATAAAGAAGTGGGTGTGGGAGACAACATTAATTATTCCATATAACTTTTCCAAGCTAAAGGAATGATATTTTAGTGATTGAGACATTACATGTGCCATCTTAACACATACAACTAATTTTTAGACTATTTTTTTTTTAATTATACCCCCTAAAAAATTTGATAAATTAACTTTCCTAAATTATTTATATGACAAGGCTTGGAAGTAACTTGAACATATCTCGAATATAAGGAATGGAAATTTTAGATAAAGTTGTAATTTCAATGGACAAAAATAAATAAATTTATCTTCTTGAATTATAGTACATATGCAAAAACCTTTTTGATTTGAAAAGGAGTGGATAATTTGATCCTCAACTTTTAAATGCATACAATTGAAGGTCATGAAACACATAAGTTAGGTTCTTACACGCTTTGATTTCTACGAGTTAATAGATTATAATAATGTGTTATAAAGAATCTACTTGCATATTTTCGGAAACTTAGATATGAAATTATTTTATTTTTTTTTAATTGAGAGATTTTCACACATACTCTTTAACTCAGCTGCGGAAATCATATTTTTCTTAAAATGTCAATTTAGGCGTCCATATAAATTGACATACCATCATTTAGAGTGATAACTGATAATATATTTTCACAACATTGACATAATTCTGTCTTTTCCTTTTCTTACTTTGCAGGTGAAAAGAGGTTGGGGCAAAAAGGTGCAGCAAGAATGGAGCATCCTAGACAAAAATCTTCCTAGTGTGTACTTAATTTTATTTGGTTTAAACCAAGTTATTTTATATACTATGTAGCCTTTTGCTGTTATGTTTAAGCTTAGACTGGAAAGTTTCATTTGGATCTATCTCTGTCGTTAGGTGGACTGAGATAGATGGTGCTTTTTAATTCTTTTAATGATTTTTTATGGAATTCTTATAACAATGTTGATTTGGAACAAAGTCCATTTTTATTGAATAAAAAAATTGTCATGGCAAGATAATCTAGTATCAGCTATTACATACTTGATAT
>JANHAO010011271.1:0-17150 GCA_026873985.1 Saraca asoca | reverse complement strand
GGACTTATTTACAAAGAATCACTCTTATACTTCAATAATTTAAGTCTAGGAACATTAAGATAACTCTATGAAAATAGAGTTATCACAACCCTAAGGCTAGCTCTTTCTCTGTCTCATCTATTTTACAAGGTCTAAATTCACGGCTAGCAGCTGATTGTTGTCTTCTAGATCAAACACAATCCTTTATTGGGTTGCCATGTCAAGTTCTACTGGGATCATCGCTTCAGATCCACATACCATCGCAAAGGGAGTTTCTCTGGTGGCGCTACAGGTTGTAGTTTTATAAGCCCAAAGCACCTTTGGTAGTTCATCTACCTATGCTCCCTTTTTGGCCTCCAACTTTGTCTTCAAGTTATGCTTAATTATCTTATTGATGGCCTTGACTTACCGGTTGGCTTATAGATGATCTACGATCGAAAAGCTTTTCATAATCTTGAGATCATTGCAGACTTTAAGGAATTGCTTACTAGTGAATTGAGTCCCATTATCGGTTATGATCTACTGGGGGACTCCAAATTTGCAGATGATATTACTCCATACAAATTTCACAATCTTTGTAGATGAAATCTCTATGAGCTCTTTTGCTTCTGGCCACTTCGTGAAGTAATCCACAGCCACTCTTGCATGTTTGCAATTTTTGTGAGCTGTAGGTAGTGATCTTATAAGGTCCATCCCCCAGACTGCAAAGGGCCACAATCTGACCATTTGCCGCAGGTAGGCTGGTGGGCCTCATGGGATCATTGCAAATCTTTGGCATTTATTACACCTCCTGACAAGTTCAATCATGTTCTGTTTTATTGTGGGCTAATAGAATCCTTGCCACAGGGACTTTTAAGTTAAAGACATCCTTCCAGCATGATTTCTACAATGGCTGGCGTGAATTTCCTCCAGGATGGTATCACAATCTGGGCTATTGATGCATCTTAAAAGGAGGGTTGAAAACCCTCTCTTGTAAAGCACATCATCGTAGATACAGTATGTGGCCACTCGAATTCGTAACCTTCAAGCCTCAAGCTTATCTTTTGGCAACTTCCCTTTTTGCAAATAATCCAGGATCGGATTCATCCAGGAGCCCAGTGTCTTGGCGATTGTCATGATAGCATCCTTTTGCTCTATACTCAGGGATGAAAGGAACTTTACTGGGATGGCTCCCAGGAAGTTAGCATCCTTGGTCGTGGCAAGGCAAGCTAAAGCTCGACATGTGCATTCTGGGCTTATGGTATTGATTGACCTCATAATGCTGAAATGATTTTAACAACTCCCAGAATTTTTACAAGTAGACAATCATCTTTGATCCTCGAGTTTGGTACTCTCCTCATACTTGACAGACCATGAGTTGTGAATCACTGAAAATCTTTATTCTTTCAGCTCATACCTCTTTGGCTAATTGTAGTTTGGCTAACAAAGCCTTGTACTTGGTTTCATTATTCATGGCTTTAAAACCAAATCTTAGTGCGCAAAGGATTTTGTGCCCTTCTGGACTGATTAGGAGCACCTTTACCCTGGCTTTTTGTTCGTTGGACGACTAATCAATGTATAGTTCCTAGCTTGAAACTTTCAGTGTCTCTACTCCCTCTAGCATGGGGCCAGTGAATTCTACTATAAAATCTACTAGAGCTTGCCCTTTTATCACTGATTTGGGCTTGAATTTAATTTCAAACTGAGCTAGCTTGATCGCCTATTTGAGGAGGTGTCTCGAGACATCTGTCTTTTATAAGACTTGCCTAAGTGGGAACTGTGTTAGCACTTTTATACTATGTGCTTGAAAATAAGGTTGCAGCTTTCTTAAGGCAACCACTAGGCAGTAAACAAGTTTCTTTATTGGTGAATACCTTATTTCTGAGTCCAACAGTCTTTTGCTTATGTAGTAAATGGGAAGCTGAGCCCCACCGTTTTCTCGCATTAGTGCCGCATTGAGGGCATACTGGGATACTCCTAGATAGATGATCAGTTTCTCTCCTTCTTTTGGTTTTGACAAAAGGGGAGCTTGCCCAAGATATCATTTGAGCTATTGGATGGCAGTTTCACATTCTTTTGTCCATTCGAACCTTTTTGCCTTCTTTGAGACATTGAAGAAAGAGACGCATTTATCAGTTGCCTTGGAGATAAACCTACTTAGTGTCGTGACTTAGCCATTCAAGCTCTATACATCTTTGGGCCTGTGGAGGATCTCATGCTGAGAAGAGCTCTGATCTTTTTAGGATTAGCCTTGATCCCCCTACTATTTACCATAAAGTCGAGAAACTTTCCAGAAGTGACCCCGAACGCACATTTGTGTAGGTTTAGCTTCATTCAATATTTCCTCAGGATTTGAAACATTTCCCCTAGGTCATGAACATGGTTGAGAACTTATTCAGACTTTACCAAAATATCGTCCACATACACCTACATCATTTTATCGCTTTGGTTTTTGAACATCATGTTTACCAACTGCTGGTAGGTTGCTTCATCGTTTTTTAGCCCAAAGGGCATTACTTTATAATAATACAACCCACAGTTAGTGATGAATGAGGTGTGCTCTTTGTCCTGAGGGGCTATAAGAATCTAGTTATATTTTGAATAGGCATCCATGAAGCTAAGGAGTTCATGTCCTACTGTCACATCCACCAACTGGTTGATCCTTGGCAGGGGAAAGCTGTCCTTGGGGCATGCCTTATTATGGTAAGTGAAGTCTATGTACGTTCTCCACTTCTCATTTTTCTTTTTTTACAAGAACGGGATTGGCTACCCAGGTGGGATAGTGAGCTTCCTGGATGAACTTATTCTCTAACAGCTTGTCCACTTCCTCCTTTAACACCTCATACCATTCGGGGGTCATTGGCTTTCACTTCTAGTGTATCGACTTATGGCTTGGGTTAATATTTAACTTGTGTGACATGAACTCTGGGTCAATCCCGACCATGTCTTCATGGTTCTAGGTAAAGATGTCAAGATTCACTTTGAGGAACTCTATGAGTTCTATCTTCACACCTGAAGATAGATTCTTACCTAGTTTGAGGCATCTTCCTGCGTCTGCCTCACATACTCAAACATTTTCAAGCTCTTTTGTTGGACCCGTCGTCCTTTCAACATCGACCTCACGGGGGTCCAAGTCATAACTTATGCTAGACAAGCTTACGGGTCGTGGCTCTCCTCCAGAGACCACATCAACTTTCCTTTTCCTTTCTCCCATTTTGACTGCTTCCTTATAGCATTACTGGGCTACTTCTTGCTCTCCTCGCATGCATCTAACTCCATTCGAGGTTGGAAACCTAACGGTAATCTCTTGGGTGATATGACCATATCTAGGTCATTCATTATTGGTCACCTTAACACCACATTATATGTTGAGAGAGAGTTTATAATTAAAGAGTCAGCCAGAGTAGTGGCTTGGTAGCCCAAATCTCTAAAGGTTATGGGGAGTCTTATTTGTCCCGTTGGGATTACCGCATCTCCTTGAAGCCAAAGAGGGGCTTTGGAGAAGGCTTGAGTCGATTGGGACTTTTGCCCATCTGATCAAAGCATTGTTGGTACATCACGTTAATCAAGCTGCCTATATCGACCATGATTCTCTGCACTTCCACATTGTCGATTTTGGTTCGTATAACCACAATGTCGTTATGTAAAGAATGTACTCTTTGAGCATCTTCGCTGGTAAAAGCGATGCAGTCTGTGCTCGTCCTGGCCTATTTTGCTAGTCCTCTAGCTTCATCATGACTTGCTAGTAGGATGTGTCTCGCCTTTCATACGTACTGCTTGTGGGACCTCTTTGAAGCTCCTACCATATGTGGTCCACCATAAATAGTGAATATTGTCCTTACTAAGGGTGTCACTTCATTTTCAGGAGTTTGCTAGTGCTGATGCTGAGTTAGTTGCTAAGATCGTGGAGGTCGCTATCCTGAGGGTTGGACCATATAGTCCCTCAGGCAACCTCTTCTGATAAGGTCTTCGATGGTGTCTTTAAGAGCCTAACAATCTAAAGCATTGTGCCCGACCTCATTATGATAGGCACAAAACTTGTTCTTATCTTTTCGGTGGAGAAGGGCTTTTATGGGCCTAGGTCTTCCAAAATCCTCATTGTCCCTCTTCATTGCAAAGATTCGATCCAGGGTGTCTAACAGGATGTTGTACCTGTCATAGTGATTTTGGTGTTAAGGTTGCTCACCCCTAGCTTTCTTTGAGACTTGACCATCTGATCCATCTTTTTGACTGCCCCCATTATTCCTGCTATTTGCCCTCCTTTTTCTTTAGCCAGAGCCACTTGATTCCTCTTTCTACTTAGGCTTTTTTGAGTCAAAGGTCTCTTCCCACCTAATCTCCTTTGCGGCTCGCTCATAAAACATCTCCAGGTATCTTATTGGAGACTTGTATATACTTTCATAGAGTTTACTGTCCTTACGAAGCCCAGCTGAAATAGCTATGAGGATGCTCTCGTCTGTGGGGTTTTCAACGTTGCTAGCCTCATGCCTAAACCAGGTGATATAATTTTTGAGTGACTTATCCCTTCGTTGAAAGACAGTCGCAAGGTGACAGGATGGCACGAGCTACCTCTTTAAAGCCTTGTACTGGCTAAGGAATTGCATTTGGCATTCTTCTTAACTGTGAATACTTCGAGCGGGTGGGCTACTGAGCCATGTACAGGGTATCTCCCTAAGGGTAGCAAGAAAGATACGACATTTTACTAACGGATTAGTGGTTTAGAGGTCCATTTGGACATTGAACCCATCCAGATGGGTGTACAGGTCGCTATTCCTATTATATAGTGGGATGTTTGGGATTTTAAATCTTCATGAGAGAGGTTTGGTCTCGATTTCCTAGGTGAAAGGTGACTTCTCCTCATAATAGTCTTGGCAGTTCTGAGTCTCGGGTCATTTCTCCAACTGTTGGACCCTCTTCAGTAGCTCTTCAATCTTCGGGTCTGGGGTCTCAGATTGTTGACTGGTGTTTTAATGACTTCTGCTTCCCCTTTAACCATGAGAGTGGTGCTCAGAAGTTTTGCACCTTTTACTATCTTCACGACTCAGAGAGTGGCATTTTGACCTATGCTTATGGTCATTCTCACTCGAGCTTTTTTCTTGGCACGGGCTATGGCGCTACTGGTCATCTTCTCATTCGTCCTTAAGGGTCTGATGAACTTTTGACCTTAGTCATGAGTTAGATGAATGGACACAGCCAGCTTATCGATGCTCATCTCTCACAAATTTCTCCTATTGGATTCCAGGCCGCTGGAGCCCTCCTTTAGGCACAACAACTTTTGTCTGTCTTTACGTGCCTTGAACTTACTCCTGAGCTAATGTCTTCACCATCTCAGCCAATTCTTTTTACAGTGTTTTCAAATCTTTCTTGACATTAGAACCACACTTGAACTTCATTCACGTCAAAGACAACAGGTTGATAAGAAGTGAAGGGTGTCATGCCTATAGCGGTATCTATCATTGGGGTGGCAGAGGTTCCTGCCACAAGAAAGATTGAGCCTCCAACTAGTAGCATTTCTCCTTGTTGTTGTATGTGACCATCTGGTTGGCTAGCTACTGCACTAGAGCTTTCGCCATTTGTGGTTAGATAGTGAATCAAAAAAGAGAATGTAGTTAAGGCCCTACGGTGGGCGCCAAAATGTTAACAGTAAAATTTGGTTTTGAGGATCCCAAATCTTAGTCAACAGAGAAAGTTCTTGAAACCCCAAGTTGCAAGCTAAAAGTACTAGTTTGAACCAGGAAAATGAGAGTGAGGAGGAGGAAGAGGAAGGATGATAGACACAGGATTTTTATCATGGTTCGGCTAAAGCCTGTTTAGGCTCCTATGTCCACAGTGACTTATATTTTCAATTGAGCAATGGTTATTTTGTATGGTTTTATAGGGATACAATGACAACACACTCACACTTTATAAGATCTCTCATTTTATTCCAACAGAGTTTCTGCATGTCACTCTTCTTACCTCTCCGTTACAATGGTCTTCCCTTCCTATTTATAGAAGCAGGGAAGGATATAAGTGTAATTTAATAGATTGTAAAATGATTATTTTTGCCACTTCGGGCATTAAATGCTTGGCGATGGATAATAAATACCGGGCAAATCGTTGTCGGGCTGCCGAGGGGTTGACGTGTCGATTTTGAAGGCTGATCTATCAATCGGGGGTACGGATCTTAAGCTATTGACTGGACTCCTATACATATTCTCAGCTCGCTGCCTTAGCGACTTGAGGCTATGCTGACCAACCTTGCCAAGTTCGTCTAGTAGGTCTCTTGGGGGATGACCAGAATGGCATACTTCTGTTAGTAAGTCGAGATCCTCCTTAGTGAGTCCGGGCTTCGCTTGGCCCTCGTTATGCGTCCTGCGTTCGCGACTAATGAGGTGGGACTCCTTGCTGAGTGACCTCGATCATTGTGCGATCTGGGTCTTCACAGACTGAGTTTTGCTTCTTGTTGAGCTTTTGGTGAGTCCATTTCACATCATCTAGAAAATACCCATAATAATATAGGAGTATAAAATATTAAAAAAAATAATCATGTGATTACGAAAAAAGGTAATTACAAAAGTGTAGTTTTGAAAATTAATATATAAAATGATGAGAATAAATAAGAGTTGTAATAGTTTCAATCCAAATTTTAATATAAAAAATAAAAGTGATTATAATATTAATTAGATGTAAATCTTATCTTAAAAAAAAAAAAAGATGGTTTGGTAGATGGATGTGGATCAAATGATGATGATAAACTCAATGACAAAGATGGTAAATGGGAGGAATAGTCATGATAGTGATAGATAATAATAATAAAAATTGCAACAATGATAGTGAATGGGTGGATGATGATGAGTTGAGTGAAGGTATATTTAAATATTTTATTCTATTTTTAATGTAACTTTTATTAATTAAGTTTTTAATCAAATTGTATGTTCTCATTTTTTAGTAAATTAATGTGTGTTAAATGTAAATGAAGTTGCAAAAATGCAAAATTTCTTTAAAAATAATTAATGTATGTAATGGTCAAATGATAGTAAAGTATTTAATCCCTTGTTTCCATGGAATTTATATTATTCCAAAGAATTCAATCATGCACTTGAAAAAGATGCTTCTTTCCTGTGTGGCGTAAGTAACTTTGTGTGTTGACATTTCTTCAATTTTTTTTTAATTTTAATTTTTTATTTTGATTCAACTGGTGCTTTAGCTTTACCAGTAAATTAATAAGGCTTTGGTATTACATTTGGGCTCCCACAGACCCAGCCCAATTCAAAAGCTTTGGGTCATTCTATAATTACGAATTCTCATAAATAATTAGACTGCAACGGGAGCAAAAATTCTTAACTCATCTTTTTAATATTATAATAATTATGACATTCATTCTCATTTAAATCTTATTATACACTTAAGAGAAAGTAAAAATAACTATTAATTTTTTTATTTCTTTTTTCTTTCATTTTAATTCAAATTATGGATAATTTTTTTTATTTTTTAATTTTCTTTTAATTTAAAACATATTTTCTTTTATTCATATTAACTAATTGTTATATAAATAAATAATTATATTTTCTTAATTTTTCTAATATTATAAAAGTTGTAATACTCACCTTCATCTAAATATTATCACTTAACAAATGTCTATCACTTAGAAGAATTTTTAATTTTTTAATTTTCTTCTAATTTAAAACATATTTTCTTTTATTCATATTAATTAATTGATATATAAATAAATA
Source organism: Saraca asoca (assembly GCA_026873985.1). Classification (NCBI taxonomy): domain Eukaryota; kingdom Viridiplantae; phylum Streptophyta; class Magnoliopsida; order Fabales; family Fabaceae; genus Saraca; species Saraca asoca. Next base: position 9,477 of record JANHAO010011271.1, on the reverse strand, counting down.
ATTATATTTTCTTAATTTTTCTAATATTATAAAATTTGTAATACTTACTCTCATTTAAATATTATCACTCAACAAGTTTCTATCACTTGCCAAGAGAGGGTAAGTGAAAAGAATTTTTAATTTTCTTTTTTTTTTCTTTTCAATTCAAATTGTGGATACAACTTCTATTTATCAATTTTAATAATAAATTATTTATTTAAATTATTCATAATCGATTTTTAATTTAATTTTTTAATTTTATTGTTATTAAATCATTGAATTATTAATTTATTTTTTAATTTTTTGAATTATCAAATAATATTTTAATTTTTAATTTTTGATATTTGAATTATTTATTTATTTGGATAATGCAATTTTGGTAGCCATTTTAATATTATTGAAATAATTTTTAACTTAGAATTTGATAGTATTATATTTAAATATTTATTATTAAAAATTAAAAATAAAATATTTTAATATTTTAGAGAGTCACATAATTTAAAATTTAAATAATTTTTATAATATATCTTTTAATTTATAAACTGTAAACTATTTTGATAAATTATATATATCTTTATTCCTTATGGAAATTATCTATTTCAAAAAAATTATTTAATAAAATTATATATTCTTGATTTTCAGTCTAAATTTATTAATATATTTTAATTTAAATTATTTATGTGTGTATTAAATAATTTATATATGAGTAAACAATTATATTTATATAGAAATAAAATATTTATTAACATATGATTAATAATATTTAATTATAATTTCATAGATAATGTCTATTTAAAAATTATTATTTTATAAATTTTTATATTATCTTTAAATATCAAATGCTAAATTTGATATTTCATAATTTTTCTTTTTAAAATTTTTATCACTTTTGAGTACCTATTACAATTTCAATTTAAAATATTTCTAAAATATATTTTTTTTAAGATAATATATAAGTTATGACAATGTATGAACTCTTATTAATTAAATAGTTAATTTAAATTATTAAATAAAATAATTTATAAATAAATTCACCTGAGTATTAATATATAAAAAAATATTTTTGAAAAGATGAAAAAATTGAAATAATAAATTTAACTAATTTAAAATATTAATATAATAATTTTATCAAATTAAAAGAAATATAGTATTCTATTATAATCAACATGAATATAATTATATTATTTATATAATCATTTAATAAGTAAAAAAATGTGATGATTATTTCCTTATATTTGAATACATTATACACACAGATACACACTCATATCTCGATTCTTGACATATGATCGACATAGATAGTCACCTATGGATGGCTTCCCATTAGCTTATACCATGCAATAAAATCTTGATGCTATACACTTCCCTTTGTGGAGAAAAACTTGATAATTGAAAACTATGCAAGACAAGATGGAAAAAGTAAAAATAACATTGACACATTTATTAAGATACTTTATCATATTTTGTCACAATCTAATTTTTGACCTGATCGGCTGAGTATTAATCATTTATTGATAGTTACTAGCCTTTATCCGTTTTCCATTACCAATTTCTATTCATACTTATTTTGCTATTACTAGTCATGTTTACTCAATTCCATTTTGTTGATTTGAATATTCCCTCATAAAAGTGGAAAAACTTGAAATATATACATATTTCATAATATACAATAGCATTGTCCAACAAGCACATGTCGGGTTAAACATTTATTCATAAGTTATTTACATATTCTCAACTACATCAAAACCTTCTATTCAAAAAGCCATTCCCATATCGCCCTACGTCATTTCCAGGGCAAAATAACCAAAAGTTAGATGAACTTATGATTTATCACGAATCTAAAAGCATAAGCCTTATGACCACACTATTTACAGTTTTTCAAAAAAAGTTTAGCAAAATATGTAAAAATGGTAAATCCTCTAGGGATTAAACCATCTTAAGGCTATCGTCAATACGACGTTTAGGGGTTCCATAGGAATGATGTTGACCTCATATAACACTTCACACCTAACAAGATATAAATTGATTATGTAATGAATCCTAATCTCGTATACACCTTAAGGACTTGACACAGTGGTGGAAAAGGTGTTAGACATGATTTCCATTGGATCACTATTCATTCTTACTTTTCTGAGACTGAGTTATCAACAAGACCTTGAGAATATGAAAAACAATCTATAGAAATGTGAGTTTGGAGCTTAGTGACATGCATCCATACCTAACTTATAAATGTTTCAATAATAATAATACACATGAAAATCATAGCCATTCATTTATTTTTATTCCAAACTATGTTAATACAATCTTATGATATGGCCTCATGCTATCATCATTATTGATCGCTTGTTAATTCACTTTATATCTCATTCAAGTTTCTCAAAATAATAATTCAAATAAGAGATAGAATAAATAATGTCAATCAAAATCCTTCTTGTTACTCTGGTCCAGCCTTATCTCTCAGATCATATCAGAACATGTAGATCTGGGATCTGGTTCATTTATCCCCATCTCATCACATCATTCATATTTCATTATCATCATATATGATATGCCATCACATATCTCATGGGGAAATTGTCAACTTTAAACAATATCAATACTCACAAAAATCCTATGCCACAACATTCACATTCAATCATAATCTGGATCACATGGAATCACATTTACAATCATATACTCTTTATCTCATTATCCTAATAGTTACCAAAATAATTACCATAATATCAACGTATAGACAAGTATTAGATTTATTGATATTGACTTATGAGTTGCTTAGTTAGGATTTATTATGTGTTATATTCAAGTTAACTAGATTTCATATAAGATTAGACAAAAAGAAATAAAAAATGTCTTGGAAAAAGGAAAGTTTGGGCTGAAAGAGTGTAAAATTCTAGAAAAGCAATTAGAATTGTGAGCATGATTGGGGATGAAATCTGAGTAGAATCATGATCAAAATCATGAGAATCAGATGAGAAGGAATCAATTCGACGAGGAAATCTAGTTCAAAATTTGAGTTTGCTTGCCAAAATTTGAAAACATTCAGGAAGTCTAAGTTATGCACATGATTAGAATCGTAATTAGAATTAAAAATATGGTTAGATATTTCAATTTGACTCACCAAAATGTAGTTTATTTCCTGGTTCAAATCATAAGACACAATATAGCTCGATTCCTACGAGTATGATTGCGGGGACAGTGTAAAACGTGGCGATTCCGCTCATAAATTCTGGAAAATGCAGAAAATAGTAAAAAAATAGGGGGAACAACTTTTAATCTTACACCAAATCATAGGAGTTTAATTCAGCATATCTTAAGGACTTAAACAAACCTTTTTAATAGAAAACCAATCATTATATCAACAAGTTCATTCAGACTTAAACTTAATCATACAATCACAAATATCCATTTTCATTAACTTACTTCCATAAACCAATAATTACAATCAATAGACACAATATAATGCATAAGAAAGGTGTGGATCACTCACCTTAGCAATTGCAAATAAGAAATCTAATCAAAATCCGTAAGGGTCCTCAATACTCTTCAAGAACATAAAAGAAGAGCATATTAGTTTTTCTTGGATTTTTCAAGGTTTTTCTTCCATAAAACAACCAATTACTATTAGATTATGATTTCATTGTAAAGAACCAAGCTAGAAATAACATATTTAAGCTTTAAAATCACTAAAAAATCGTGTGCATTCATAAATTAATAACTTTAATAGTGATTATTAACTTCAAAAATTCATAAATCAGATTTTACCCTATAAATCAACATGATTTTGGTATCGAATTAAAGAGGCAAAAAAGGGGAGTTGACACTCAAAATTTAAGAAATTATCACGAAGGATTAAGTCACTTACGTGAAAAGAGAGTGTTGTAAAAAGAGAAAGTGTGACTTGGTGAAGAAGTTGAGTTGCATGGATTGCAATGGGAAAAAGGCTAAAAGGATAAAGAGGTAGTAGCCTCTTCAGGGTGAAATAGGAAAATTCATATCTTTTGACTTTGGACTTCAATTGACTTCATTTTCTCTTTTAAAAACTTTTCCTATTTCCTTAACTTTAGGTCCTAAATTAACATACTCATCGATCACCAGTAACTATGAAATTTTAATCGCAATTAGTTAAATTAATTACCTTCTAATGATTATAATTTTACACTTACAGGGTACCTATAGCCCTAGTGTCAATCTTTTTGAAGTTTTTTGGAATTGAATCCTAAAAGCATAAATTTTATTTTTTGGGGCATCCACAATGGAAATTTCAGTTGCCTGAAAATTTATAAAATTCTTATAATCTATTTCTACCATATCCTGACTTTTTGTAGTTCAAAATTACAGTTTTGAAATTTTTTAAAATTTCAAATTCACCTTTTCAGATTTTTTCGAAAAGTCATTTTATTATCAAAATTAATTTTAGAAAATTTGGGGTATTACATATACCTAACAAAAATCTGATAGTTTCTCCTATTTTTTGGACCTTGGGTTATATGCTAGTACAGCAACTGAGGGCTACATGCCCTAGTCAAGACTTGTATAATAAGATAAAATGCATCACAAAGTCCAGATACAACAATGTTCATAATTCATTGGGTAACGTACATATATATACGAGGGAAGACTTGACCTAACCAACTGTCAAAATATCACCATCAGTATGTCTTTGTGCTCCATTAAAGTAGCCTAGCTAATCAAGGAGTAGGCTTAGGTCTAGATGAGTGAGGATGAGTAGTAGGGTGTTGAGGTGGAATTTGGTTCAGTCCAAATCCAATCATACCGAAGAGTTCTTAAGGACTCAAATTACAATTTGATTATGTAAACGAAGAATGAAGAGATAGGGAGGAAGAACAACAAGAATGTAGAAGGATTTTTTAATGTGGTTCGATTAAAACTGAGCAACACCAGCCCCTACATCCATGATTGAATTTATTACTCTGGTAAAATTTTTACAGAGTTTTAATATGTATTTTTTAGCTTCTCCTACAATGATCTCCTCCCTCCTATTTATAGAGGCTGGGAGGTTATAAATATAAGTACATAAGTTATATTTCTGTTACATCAAATATATCAAATAATAAATGTAAATGACAAGTACAGCTTCTGCAGGTTGCTTTCTATGGGTGGGCCCTTGTAAGTTACCTCCTGCTGTTTAGCCCCATAAATTGGGTCTGAGAGGGTGCCTATTTCAGGTTCACCCACAATGAGCCCTTAGCTGGGCAAGATGTTGTATCCCATAAACTGGGACTTCAGATCTGGGGTCACTGTTGGCTTTCAGTTAGCAAGATCAAGCTCGTGAGCTATCTTTTGGCAATACAAGCTTGCGCAGGATGAATTGTTAGCCTATGTGAGCTGAGGCTCATTCCTTAGTAAGCTAGGGCTTCTGCCTTGTTCTGTGCTCTTGTAGCTAGTGATTTGATGATCTTAGCTCTTTTTCTCATTTAGACTTATCTACTGCTGGGCTTTTGCCAGTCTATTTTATGCAATACCAAAAAATACCTATAATAGTAGCCCCCCAACTCTCAGCTTGCTTCGTGGGTTAGCAATTGTAGTTTGCTGGCAAAGGCTTCATTTGTGGATTATCATATAGTCAAAGTCTTTGCGGTCAACCTATTGTTTCATCTATTCTAGGTCATACCTTCTACTATACATGCTTCATAGCCTTGGCATGTCAGCCTCATTTTCTTTCAAGGTATTTAATTAAGAACAATTGGATTTCTTTTAGACTCTTCAGTAAGACCAGGTTGGTCTATTTAAGGCATGGGAAATCTTTCTTCCTTCTTCACTGAATGACCTGATGGGGCCTTAGATAAGCCCCCCATATTTCTAATGGTGTGCCTTTTTGATGAGATGTGTATGGTCTATTGTATAGGAAGTCTTTATGGGCAATCCTTATCTAAGGAGTTTGAAAGATCTTACATAAATCTTAGATTATTTTCTCACGGTTATGCTATGGGGTTTAGCCTTTCCAGTCCTGTTCCCCTGCTTCTCAATCTTAGGGGGGTAGGTAAGCTAGAAAGGAGCCTTTAGCTAACAAGGATGACAAGAAGAAGATTAATGAGCCATCATGCTTGTCGGTCCTCCAGTTGGCTAGAATTCATCACCCAGAAACCAATCTTCTTTTTTTATACTTAGTAGCCATAGGCTTACTTTGATTTATTCTTTGAATCTTCTGATGTAAATTTAGCTCGTTGAGTGAGGCTTTTAATTAATGAACTCTTCTTCATGATCCTTGAATGTTGAGTTAGATATTTGGATATCACAGATGATAATATAAACTCCTGTAAATCTCAATAAAATGAAGTATTTAAATAACCAATCGATCATGCTTCTCGATGAGTAATGAATTTGGGCATCGGAGTGCCTCAGTTGGTGATGAGCAGTATATAGGTAGGTCACATAAGAGCTGCACCTAGTAGGAAGTCGCATGTGAGCTGTGAATAATAGGTCGCATAAGGGCTGTGAGCAATAAGTCGCATGACAACTATGAGCAATAGGTTGCATGCATACTGTGCCTAAGGGAGTTGGTTGCATGTGGTTGATACATGTATACGGTGCCTAAGAAAGTGGGTCGTATACATGACCAATAGGAGGTCACATGCATATGATGCTTGAGAAAGTTGATCATGTGCATGCTAAATATGAGATCGCATACATATGGTGCTTGAGAAAATTAGTCATATGCATGATGAAGTCACGTGTATATGGTGCGTCGCATGCATATGGTGCCTAAGAAAGTTAGTCATATACATGACCAATAGGAGGTCACATACACATGGTGCCTGAGAAAGTTAATCATGTGCATGCTAGATATGAGATCGCATGCATACGGTGCCTGAGAAAGTTGATCATATGCATGATGAGGTCGCATGCATATGGTGCCTCAAAGTTGGTCTATGCATAAGTTAGAGGTTGCATGCATATGGTGCCTAAGAAAGTCATATGCATGACCAATAGGAGGTTGCATGCACATGGTGCTTGAGAAAGTTAGTCATGTGCATACTAGATATGAGATCGCATGTATAAGGTGCTTGAAAAAGTTAGTCATATGTATGATGAGGTCGCATACAAATGGTGCCTCAAAGTTAGTCATATGCACAAGTTGGAGGTCGCATGCATACGGTGCCTAAGAAAGTTAGTCGTATGCATGACGAGTTTACATGTATATGGTGCCTTAGAAAGTTAGTCATATGCACGCTAGATTACTAGGATGGTGCCAGGAAGTAGGTCATTCTAATGTAATAATGTTAAGTTGGTTGTACTAATGCAGTGCCGAAGAGTAGGTTGCATTAGCGTGATACCAATTTAACCCGAAACTTTAAGGATATAGTCAGAAGCTGGGATGGGGGAGCTCACTTCTTTGGAAGCTTACTACCAAATTTTCATTTCATTGAAAATCTATTCAAAGACTATTATATATAAAAATTAGGCTGCTCCAACATGCTTCATTTCAGGATCAAAATATGGTTCTCACTATAGTTGTCTGCCTTTGTTCGAAATTCTATTGAGGTTGAGAAGGCTGCTATCCCACAAGTTGCACCATATAATCCTTTAAGCAACCCCTCTTAATCAAATCTTTAATCGCATATCTGAGGGCTCGGTAATCCAAAGTGTTGTGCCCAATTTTGTTATAGTAGGTGCAAAATTTTTTCATGTTTCTATTCACACGAGGAGTCCTTAAGGGGTTAGAAATCTTGAAATCTTCACCTTTTTCTATTGCAAATATCCTATCCGAAGTATCTGATAGGACACTATAGTGATCATGGCAACCTAGGTGCTGAGGTCGCTTGTCTTTAGTTCTCTTAAAGAGCCAGTTGTCGGAGCCATTATTCTGACCCCCATTGCTCCTTTTCTTACTTTGAGTGGAGTTGTTAACCTTGTCCTTTTGCTTGGACTCCTTTGAGCCAAAGGTCTCCTCTCACCTGATCTACTTGGTAGTTCGCTCATAGAACTCAGTTAAATCCTTCACCAGGGACTTGTATATACTTTTGTAAAGTTTTCCATCTTTGCAAAGTCTCATAAAGATTGCTGCTAAAATGCTTTCCTTAGAAGGCTTTTCTATTGAATTGGTTTTGTGCCTAAACTTGGCAATGTAATCCTTTAGTGACTCATGCTTGCACTTAAAGACCATTGCGAGGTGGCAGGGGGCATGAGCTACCTCTTCAATGCTCGATACTAGCTAATGAACTTTTGCTGACATTCTTCCCAACTACATATGAGTAAGCTGGAAGGCTTTTGGACCAAGCTTGAGGTACACCCCCTAGAGTTGCTAGGAAAACTCGGCATTTAACCAGATAATCAACGGTTTGCAAATCCATCTTAACATTGAATGCATCCAAATGCATCCAAATGGTCATAAGGATTAGTGTCCCCATTATATGGTAGGATTATGGGGACTTTAAGTTTATGAGGGAGGGGTTATGTTTCGATCTCTTTGGAAAATGGCGACCTCTCCTTACTGCAAGCTTGATCACATTGAGCCCAAGGTCATTCCTCTAGCCGTTTTATTCTTTGAAATAGTTCTTCCATCATTAGACCTTGCATCTTAGACTGCTGACTGGAAGATCACTAATTCCTTTCTCTTTCTTGGTCATGGGGGCGGTGACCTAAAGTCTATTCTTGGTTAACTCTACTCAAACATCTAGCTTGTTGCTGCTGGTGCACATTTTCAGGTGTAATGACCTTGGCCTGCCTTTACATACCCTGATCATATGCTTGTGCTAACATCGTAACTACTTTAATTAATTCTCCGATCATATTTTCCAATTTTTCTTAATGCTGATGCCAGATTTGTACTCCATCAATCCCATTGACAATAGCAACAAGTTGGTAAAAGCCAGCCAAAGGCAAGCCAGTGGTAACACCTATAACAGAAGCATTGGAAGAGTCTATTGTAGATATTTGAAGCTCTTGTGATTCTTCCTCTAGCCATTGCAGTCAAAAAGAAGATCAACCAAGATGCTGATAAGTTCCCCACAAACAGCGCTAAAAATGTTGACAATGGAATTTGGTTCAGTCCAAATCCAACCAACTCGAAGAGTTCTTAAGGATTTAAACTACAATGTAGTTATGCAAACGAAGAATAAAGAGATGGGGAGGAAGAACAACAAGAATGTAAAAGGATTTTTAACGTAGTTCAACTAAAATCGGGTAGTACCAGTCCCTACATTCACGATTGATTTTATTGCTCTGTTGAAATTTCTACAAAGTTTCAATATATATTTTTTAGCTTCTCCTACAATGATCTCCCTTTTCTTATTTATAGAGGTTGGGAAGTTACAAATGTAATTACATAAGTTATATTTTTATTACATTAAACACATCAAGTAATAAATGCAAATGACAAGTATGACTTCTACAAATCAGCTTCTACAAGCTGCTTTCGTGGGTAGGCCCTCGTGAGTTGCTTCTTGTAGTCTGGCTGTTAGTCTGGATGGGTGCCCTAGACCAATTTGATTGAGTTCTAGTGCATCCTAGACTATACATTCTGTGCATTTAGATATA